>CAUHTR010002224.1:0-62930 GCA_959609185.1 Schmidtea polychroa
TATCCAGACAAAATTGTGAAATGTTGATTTCTAAAAAAGAAATATTCAAATTATTTTCTTTTATAAAAAAAATGAAACCATATTCAAAATTGTTGCTGTTTCCGATGGAGTGGCTAGTAAAATAATTTGCTCTATTCCGTATTTTAAATTTGAGTCAAGATTGAATTGATTATTGATTTTTGAGAGAAACAATCGATAGCCATCCGTTGGAAAATTTGAAATAATTTTATTTATTATGTTCAAATCACCTGTGAAATTAAAAACATGAATTTTTAAGACGCCTGTAATGATTAGACCTTAGAAGGACTCTGGTGCGCACAAAATTGTGTCAATATTAACTTTTTAGGCGTTATAAGCGAGTGATTGCGTAAACGCGTTTGACTTTCATTTTACTAGCTAAGTTCAAGTATTTATTATAACATAAAATGTGTTTAGATTTTGTTTTGCTAGAGATTTCTCAGACTATAAAGTATGGTGGTAAAAATAATTTTCGGCGTTAAGAAGGTTAATAAGTTTGACAGCAATCACTTGATTTTATGTCGTTAATTACTTTATCAACCAAATCTTCATAATTCAGGCATTAAATATTAAATACTGTAAAATAAACCAGAATATACTTGACAAGTCTTAAAATGGGAATCTTTTCGGGTACATATATGTAATTATTTGTTCTTTCGATTACATTTCCGAAGTCTTCTACTTTATATAAATTTCTATATATCATTTTTTAGATGACTAGAAAAATAAAATAAAATACTATCCATCTTAATCTGAAATTTGTAAAGCTTTTTCTCAATTGGACATTTTATATGAAGAAATGTCTAAACATCTTCCTTTATAATTTGTGATAGTAAATATTAATAAACTACAATATTTAATTATAGCAAATATATACAATACTGAATATCACATATTTGCACCCCATGGAATTGGGAAATTTTTTTTAAGTGATTTATTGAAATTAAAATCTTTTAACTTAAAAAGGAAAAAACCGAAATTAAATCTAATGATGTTTGGATGAATATGTCCAACACCGAAAATGGTTAAATGGTTTTAAAAATATACCAGTTCGTAATATTTGTTATAATTGACAGAGAAAATAGATCAAATAATTATTTGGAGCTTGTTTCTATTTGTAATTGACTCTAAAATTTCATTTAAACAAAAATCACAAAAAAAATCTTTTCCTTAGTTTTGTTTTCTTGTAAATAAAATGTTTTATTTGCCAAGCGTTTTTTTGGATATTTTTAATTAATTATTTTGTTTATATTGGAAAGCGTATAACAAATTTTTAATCTCTTTACACATTTTCTTATTCATAATTCATTTAATATCATTAATAGATACAATGAACTTACTGAAGTCTGAAGTCCTATATTACAAGTGAATTATTTATTTTGTTCGATAAACTAAATTTAAAAGAAAATAATTTATGAAAATGAAATATTTTCTACTGCCTATTAAAAATATACGGTTGTTATTTATGCAAAATAAAAAAACACCTAAATAACTTAGTAATAAGTCATAATTTTAGTATTTATAACGAATATAATTAAATACAAATATTTATTAAATTCAAAAACAATTCAATTTGTTTGCAATATTCTTACAAATCTCCACGTCGAGTAATGTAAGGAATTTGAATACCACATCAATCTACAACATACATTCATTTAATATTTTAATATACTTTTATTTATATAGTTATTTATTTAATTAAATATGTTAATTATATTTTCACACTTAGTACCAAAAATTTGTTTTAAATTAAGAATATTGAAGTATAGTCGAAACCTAAATGAAGATAAATGAAATCGTATATGAAAATATATGAGATATGAAGAAAATGATAAAGGATTTTCTAATAAAGAAGTTCTTCAAATTCATAATATTTTTCACGTTATCTTAAATTTTAAATTCTTCTTGATATAAATGTTACAGTTAATGTATAAACTTAGACAATGTATACATTAACTAGTTAAAGTTTTAAATTCAGTTAAAGTATAAAGTCATTAGTAAAGTTTTAGTAGTAAAATTTGTACTAGTAAAATTTTTAGATAATAATAAAATAATAATAATACAATCCCTCGCTTTACAAAGTCTCTTTTTACGAAGTTTCGCAAAAAAGTAATTTAGAAAAAAATTCAGTTTCTGTTTACGAACAAAGAAATCCGATTTACGAATTTTTGTTTTTTATTTAATTAGGGAAATCACATCGTACAGAAACAGAATACAAAATAAAACAAACGAACTATGTATTTATTGTTGTGATTTCTTAAATATTATAGGTAGAACATCAATATTTTGTATAAATTAGATTTCCTTATTATTTAAACAACTTGTCTTGTATGGGATATATTTTAGCTGATTTTTTTATTACCAATTTTATTCGAAAGTGTCTTGATTTAACTAAAAACACCAATCCCACGCTTAATGAAATTTCGATTTACGTTCAATTTTTTGGGAACGAATTAAGTCGTTAAGCGAGGGATTGGTGTATATATATTATATTTAGGAAGTATGCTGTATTGCAAAATTGCATACTTGAACATTTATGGATTTTATTAGATCATTTTAATAGATTATTATCTAGTTAATGTATGTCTAAGTTTATACTTTCACTGTAACATATACACTTTATAAATTCTATTTTAAAATTTGAAATTTAAGATGGCGATTAACATTTCCATCTTAAAATTTCTTTATAAAATTATCTATAATCCAAAAACGTTATGCTATGAAACTTATTTTGAAATTTGCAAAACGAGTGATAAACGATGATTTGAGTAAAACTTTCGCTATATTCAGAAGGTTCCCATGAAAACTGAGGTTTTAGTTAAAATATTTATAATAAATTATAATATTATGTATCTCGAGGGATGATTATGTTTATTGTAGTGTGTGTATTAATTTGTATTAGTGTGTAATGAGAAGATTTGTTAGAACCCAACAGAGTCTCCTATAGAAATCTGTGCCGGGACTGTTGGGGTGCGTGTATTTTATAATGGTTATTAAATATTAAATACTAAAATATAAAATATAAAAGAATTTAATTAAAAAACTTTTATTAAAAATAGAATAAAATAAGCAACCTGAAGCCTTGGCTCATAAAAGCTGGATAAGTCTTTATAATTTTATTTTTGAGATTTCTTTATTTTTGAGTTGTTAAGATTTTGTAATTTTTTTTTCAATCTTTTCTAGAACTTTCTGTTTTCTTGGATTCTCAAATTTTCTTATTCAATTTTTGAATCGATTTTTTTACATTTGATATTTTTAGTATCATCGTATTGTATTTAGCATAAAAAAGAGTTTTCATTTTTATACTTATAAACGTAATTTCGAATCAATATAGACATTGACAAACCTTATAAAATTAAAAAGTTAGTTATAATAAAATATTTGATTCATATTTATGTTAAATGTAAGGTGGACTACAAAATTTTTTTCTCTTCCAAGGATAGTAACTTCTTGCATGCAAATATCCTCAATCTGATATCCTCAATATATATGCGGTAAATACGTTCCAAGAAACTAACGTGTAAATCGAAACCGCGTAAATCGATGCTTCAAATTCATACAAAAATGATAGATAGGTTCCAGAAAATAAAAGTCTCGTAATTCGAAACTTCGAGTTCAAATAAAGTAAGGGGATAGGTTCCAGAAACTCGCGTACGAGGCATAAAAAATACAATTTTATTTAGAAATATACTTCAAAAATCGACATTTAAATTTTAAATTGTTCATAAACATGTTCATAGTTAAAAGGTATATTAAAAGGAATAATTGTAATTTAAAAAATCAATAAATTTATAGTATAGGAACACACAAACTTACCTGTGTTTAGAAATCTATTATTCCGAAATTTAATAACTTTATTATAGGAATTGTGGAGGTGAGAGAAAAATAATTGAACATACCAACACAAAACACATATTGAAAAATGCATGAAAGTTTCGGAATTGGGTGTATAAACAAGCAAAATCTTGAGCGAAACACGTGCGCTCCACAACACAATATTTGACGTACTGCACTTGTAATGGAGTCGGTTACAGACGTCTGGTCGTTGAAATGTGAGTAATCTTATGCAATATATGGATTTGAGAGGCACCAAATGTTTGATTTCATTAAAAAATATTATTTTTTATGACTGTGGAAAAGTGAAACCGTGTAAAATGGGTACCGCATAATTCGAGGGATTGGTATATATATATATACTTAATTTAATTGAATATTCCTCTTTCCAGTTGTAGAGATTATTCCCCTTTCAATATTTATCCATCGTGACGTTTCGACGCTTCGGTAATATTAGAACTAACAACAATAATAAAAATAACAATACTAATTAATAATATGCCAAAATTATTTTATAATTATAATTCGTTAAATAAATTGAGAATTTAATTAATCTTGATTATATTAATATATATTTTCTATAGTCGAAATCTAAATGAAGAAAGATTATTATAAGAAAAATAAAAAATTAGAAATAACAAAAACAATAATTAAAGAAAAACTTTAAATAAATTTTTTATAGTGTTATAATTATCAGTAGTAAATAATTTGTTAAATAAGATTTCGTTATGGCTTTCATTAAATTTGCAAATTAATTAAGTTATTAAAGAAATTAAATTAACATAATTTTTATCTCATCAATATTTCGTTTATCAAAATGACTTTTATGAAAGTATAAAATTTCAAATAACTTACTATATATTTCAGTATAAATAATGAGTATTTCACGTTTTGCAAAAATTATTTTACTCAACTGACGAACGGCGGAATAAAATATCTTATTTAGTATCGAATATTGAATAACTAAATTTTAAAAATTAAATTAAATTAAAATTTCAAACAAAATTTCTAAAAATAAATCCACTTCAGTAAATAATTAAAGGAAATCGATAATGGCATTTCCGATAAATTCAATTTTAGATTTTATTAGAAGTCCCAGTCGTTGAAGAATTTTAAACTAATTTATCATCATAGGAATCCCGGTCAGTAATTATTACATAATATTTAATTGCGTAATTTTTCTCTTTTTTAAGTTTAGAAGAAACTCAAATTATCAGCAACAGACAGGAAATTTAATGACAAAATTTGAAATGTTATTTTAATCTTGGAATTTTAAAGTTTCTTAGTATAACATAATTTTTAATAATATATTAATAATATATTAATAAAAATATTTCTTTTTTGAATAGCGGGAAGTTTACTGGCAACCAATCAGTGGACTTAGATATTTAACGAAAAAAGTTTAAAAATATTTTATTAAAAAATTTTTAAAAAATATTATTTATAATAACAATACAAAAATGAAAATTTTATTGAGATAGTTTAAGAAAAGATTTTAAAATGCATTTATAACATAGAACTAAAAAGTAAACAGGTACCGTATTTTTACAAGTATAAGTTTCACTTTTTATCTAGTTTTCTTTGAAAAAAACAAACCTATCACTTATACACTGCAAACAAAAAATTGCAATTCCGACATTGACAATGTTTCAGAAGACTATGAATAAGATAAGTTCCAGTCTAATTGTAATAATTAAAAATAATAAAAACTTTTTTTCAAAAGATTTTTCCACAAATTTAGGGTGCAATTTATATTCATGAAAATATTGTATTTATCCCAAAATGATTCGAATATTATAAATTCCTTTAGTCGATATAAAGAATTTTGATTGGTATAAAATTATTTAAAAATTAAATATTAATAGAATTCGTGTTTATCCAGTAAAGAAAATTGTTAAATAAATCATTTAAAATACATTTAAACATTACTAACATGAAATAAAATTGTATTAGAAATTTAATTAAATTTAGAATTAAACTTAGTTAATTAAAATATTTTAAATTTTTACAATAAATATTGAAAAATAAGGTTAATTAATTTATAAAAATAATTTTGATTAATTTTATTAATTTATTTTTATTAATAAGGTGGAGGAAATTGTTCTCATAATTTTCATTCCATATTACGAAATACATAGTAGAAAACTCAATCTGACTTTGTCTTTCATTGAAGAAAGGTAATTCAAAAATTGTAGAACCTGTTATCTGTGTAAAAAATTCACATGTGATGGAGTTAGGGATCATTATCACTTCTCAGCCAAGTATCTCGGTACTGCTTATAGGATTTGTAATGTTTCTCGGCGATTTTAGAAACGTTTACCTGTTGTTTTTCACAATTTGAGGGAGTATGATCTACATCATATTTTAAAGTATAATCTGAATAATTTTCCTTCTTAGGAATTAAATATTATTCCGACTACTACCGAAAAATGTATCTCCCTCATAACGTACATTGACAAATTACCCGTTTGTTTTATTGAAAGCATGTAGTTTGTAGATTCATCACTTGCAAAAGTTATTAAGACTCTTTTAGATCTGCCTTTAACTTCTTCTGCTTTTGATGGCGCTATTGTTAGGGCCAGGGGTATCTTTCCTCATTACTTTGCTACATTGCTTAAGGACCTTGAATAAACTTTTGCTTTGCCTCCTATCTGTTATTCAGTATCTGATGATTAATATGCTACTGCCCAACAAATTTGGACTCGGCACAATTGCGAGACTCTGTTAGATTGCATGTTAATCTGCTATTTTTCCTACATAACAATTATTATTTATAATTAACTTTTAAATTATTTTACTGAAAATTTAATTTTTTACTTAAGATTTATATATTTTTAAGATTTATATATAAATCATTTATATTTGTGAATTATTGTAAAAAAATCAAAGTTTAAATAATTTTGCATTTTTGAAATACGATTTATTTGTCATTCTTGCGAAAAATGTTGTATTATTATATCTTACTTATATATTTTTTGAATAATAGTATTAATAATATTAGTCTTTGTTAATAAAAAAATCATATTAACACATTTATTTAATTTATAAATTAATTTGAAATTAATAATGGAAATTTAAATATTATTGAGTTGCTTGCAGAGTTTGATGATTCTAATTTTGGTGATAGATTTTTCGAAGTTTTTTTAATAAAAGTGTTGAATCTTTTAAATCAGCTTTGATATTGGCAAGGGTTTTATTGAAATAGTCTATATTTTCATATATTTCCGTACGAACATTTATCAGAGTTTCATGTGTCAATTCAAATCTAGTTTCCAAATTTTTCCATTCTTTTTGATAGTCGTACTGAATGAGCTTTCAACCATCATGGTTTATTTAACATATAAAGATTCAAAAGCATAGCAGTATCTGAACAAATACATCTGGTTTCATTTCGTTCGTGAAAATATATAACAACTGTTTTAATTCCAATTATTTTCTTGCAATAAATTTTAAATATTGAACAGATTACTAAAACTAATAATAAGATTTTCAATTCATTTTAGGTTAAAAGTTCTTGTTTATAACTAAAACCTTGCACACACATTTGTAATGTGTAATGTATTGTAATATTTTACTTTAATTTATTCGTTGGTAGTTTTGGTTATATGTAAATTACAATCTCGCACGTCGCACGTGGAGAAGATTTTATTTATTTGTTTTTTTTTATTTAAAAAAAACTATATAGCGATAATCTTTATCGCTATAGAAAATTGAATTTAGAAGATTAAAAAAAATCAATAAAATATTTTTAAAAGCAACTAAAATATAATTGAAAACTTGTTCAAAGATACAATTGGAAACTTATGCAAGGATATAATTGAAAACCTATTCAAAGCTACAATTGAATACTTATTCAAAGATACAATCGAAAACTTATTCAAAGATACAATTGCAAACTTATTCGAATATACAATTGAAAACCTATTCAAAGATATAATTGAAAGATATAATTGAAAACCTATTCAAAGATACAATTGAAAACTTATTCAAAGATACAATTGCAAACTTATTCAAAGATACAATCGAAAACTTATTCAAAGATACAATTGCAAACTTGTTCAAAGATATAATCGAAAACTTATTCAAAATTATAATTGAAAACTTATCCAAAGTTAAAAAGTTAAATATCACCAACTATCGTATTTCCTTGAGAATAATAAGTGAATCAAGAAGAAGACTTTTGAAAGAAAATTAGTATATCATTGTAGAAATTCCTACTCATTCAAAAAAAGCAAGGTTGTTAGATTTACTTATATTTTAATAAAAGTTAAGGTTATTGTTTCGTTTCATTATTTTTTATAGTGTAATATTTATTTTCCTACATAAACCGCATACATACGACACACATTCACCCCAGCTGTCCCGAGACAGTTTATTTACTGGTGAGTCGGCTGGGCTCTTACAATTTCTTTTACACACACAATCACATTACTTTTTACTGAATAAGAAGAATCTAACAGTCAGTTTCTAAACTCCAAAGTATGTGTGAATATATTAAAACGATATAGTATATATTTGATCAAAGTTTTATTAAATTAAACTATATAGTGTCTGTGTGTATTTGACTTAATTATTTATTAAAAAAACTAAATAGATTGTATGTATTTATTAAAACTATATATAATATGAGTGTATTTTAACAACTTATTTATTAATAAAACTATATAGGCTGTGTATTTACTAAAACTGTATATAATATGTATTTGACCTACTTAATTTTTAATTTAACCTACATGATTCAGTGGTGGCCTGTTTTTAAAGTCAATTTAATAGATTGAAAAAACTCTAAAAATTTGATATAAAACATTAAAAATCTTTAAATATAAATAATTTTAATTACATTAATAAACACGACTTTATTAATAAAAATCGCCATTCGTACATCTTTTTCACTATATATTTCGATATCATCACTATCATCATCAGGTTATCTACATTCACTAGGGATGAATAACTATACTGATAATTTATAAACAATTTATAAAATCTATAAATTTTTAAATTATAAATAACAATTTTAAATAATTATTTTCAAAACTAATTTTCAAAAAATAATTATTTTAAACTTTTAAAATTCTTTAAAAAATATTATTTTAATTATTTTTTAATTATGTAACATAACTATTATTCAATAGATCAATAACATACCAAAACCTAATTAAAAACATTCAAAACACATGTAGAAGAATGTTGAAAACAGAAAATATTCGGAGGAAGTCCTTAGATGAAAAACTATGATCAATTGGATTGTCGTTGCTTAACATAACTAATGAATTTTGTTTGCAAGTTTGTATTGAATGGAATATTAAAAATTCTATTTCATTGTTAAAATCTAAAAGTGATTCACATGTTAAGAAATTATTAAACTTGTGGAAATTTTTTGGTGTTTCTAAATTTAATGTTGAGAATACTGTGATTAATATGAGTAAGATTGTTCTGTCTAATGAAGAGTTACGTATTTTAAAATATGATCCCAACCATTGCATAAAAAAATAGGGTTGATGAAAATAAATTGCGTGCGAAAATTGAATGTGTTAATTATAATATATGTCAAATAAGGATATTGATCGACTTACGGTAAAAAGTATGCTGAGTGCAAGTACGATTGAGTTTGCTGATAAAAATAAAAAACAGAATATTAAGGATTTTTTAGTACTGAAGAACTAAGTCAAGAAAGATATTTATGTTTGTAAATTTGATAAAGGAAATAAATTTAAAAGTAATTAAAAAGTAGATTTACAATTATTTTTAAGCAGACTTCGAATTAAATTCAACCCGATTATCAATAAGCACAATTGGAACAGGAATTTGTTTAAATAAACTCAGAAAAATTGGAATAAATGTCTGAGTGGAAATGATCATTTTGAAGTTGAAACTTTTTGCTAGTCTAAAATATTAAATTCAATATTATTATTAAAGTTTATGAAATAATTGCCTTTCAGTAAATTAAATACAGAAAAATAGATTGAGGTTTCCAAATTCAATGAGTCCATAAACATAGTTTTATAAACATTATAGTTGTTGTTAATGCCATTTGTATTGTTATTCTTTGCCAGAAATGCTAATAATCATTAATTACAAAATAATTCATTGTAAAACAAATTTACCGATCCGATCAAGATTTCCAAATGTATTGAAAAATAGAAATGTAAATAGAATAAAATAAGTACATAAATGGATCATTTAAAAATGTTTATTAAATATGAATTTATTATCTGGATAATAATATTTAAATTATGAAAATTACGGAAATTACCCAATTAAAATATATATATTTTGCGCCAATCAAAATTGAACGCTGATAATTAGGGAAAAGTTATATACATTTTCTTTTAAAATAAAATCCACACAAACTATGACTATAAAAAATAAAGAATATTCTACAATTTCTATGGAAATAAGTTCTAGCTTCACGTTGTGCAGGACTTTTAATTTTGGGGAGGCCCTGATCATTGATAATATATATATAGATAATCACCAAATCTCTTTAAGATATAAACGGTTTCACGTAGGTTTTAATTAATTTCAATTTTGATAGAAATAACTTTGCAGAAACTAAATTAACCGGATTATTTAATAATAGAAATGTAAAATATTTACTAAATTATTATTTATTTTATTTAACCCTTTATCGCTTTTTTTGGAATTAAATGTCTATTCTATCATTTAAATTTGAAAATTTTTTATTAAAACTTTATTATATTATACGCAACGTTTATTATACATTTCTACGCATCAGCAATATATATCAATGAAACATTTTAGTAATTCTTACATGTGTGATATCTCTTTTTGTCAGACCAGTTTAGCTGGATGAGTTTACTCGGGCGAATAGGAATGTGATTAAATGTTTTTTAATGAATTAATTAGTTTTATTTAATTTAAAATCAGCTACTTATATTTATAAGTAATTAATTTGTGCTAGTGTTTAGTTAAAGCTAGGGAAGTTTCCAGTGTGTTTAAATGAGTCGAAAAAGCATATATTAGCTAGTTGATTCAACGTCCACAATAACAAGTTGAATAAAACTAAGAAAAGAACGTGCGTCAAAAATACATATTATTAAAAGGATATAATGCAACAGGTTTTAAGCACCTATATAGCTCTGAAAAATTCATAGGGCATTTGAGAAGCATATCCTCCCGAAAAGATGGCAATAACTAAAAGATAAAGATTTGATTATTGGTTCTATTTACATTTGGAAAACCATTATCGCAATAAATGAGATCCTTTATCGTATTAACAGTGAAGGATATATGGTCATATCACTATATGAGTGCAAAATGAATGAAAAAATTCAAAAAAAATATCTTAAAGAAAATTCAAATGAAGTTAAATAAAAATAAAATAAATTTAACATTGTTTAAAACAACCAAATATTTGCGCGTGGACACTTAATTTGTGATAAATATACATGATATGTTCACGGTGAAATATTAATTATTTTAAAATAAATAAATTTAATTTGAAAAATATTTGATTTCTCTTCCACCAATACTCAAAATTTTGTGAAAGGATTACGAATTATTCCTAAGGATTCGAGAGAATTGTTTGCACGCCACATTAGGAATAAGGCAGTAATGCTTTAGTTAACATTTACAGAAACATTATTCAATGACTTTGGAGAGCAGTAGAGGAGCTCTTTGATATGTTAGAAAAATTTGTAATTTATTTATAATATTATTAGCTTTCTTACCCGGATTCGCATGGGATATATTCAAACTCATTCTTTATTCATTATAATAAATTTTATTCATACTTTTTTATTTATTTCAATACTTGATTATAAACAAATTTTAAATTATTCACCCTTGACATACTTATATTTAATTAGTTTAAATTTGTTTAATTTATTATATATATTATATATTATATATATATAGGGATGCTTTCCTACCTGTTCGCACCGGTTCGTGCGAACCGTTAGATGTAAATTCTATGGTTCGTGTGAACCGGCTATTAAATTAAGCGAAAAAAAATTATTTACTTTGTCAAAAAAAAAATACGCAAAATAAAATTTATTTACCATTTGGTGCAAATTCATATAAACAGTTTGAAAATTTTATCTAGTTTTCATTGCGATTCTAATTTTTTACTTTATAGAAATCTTTCAGTTAATTTTAAAAAAAATAAAAAAAACTTTAAATTTTATCAAGTTACCATAGATAGATATATATGTAAAAGTTAAATCTATTTCTAATTTCTATTGAAAAAGTTCAATCTAAATATTTTATTTTATCGGTTATTATTTGTTTTGTTCTGTTCAGTTTTTATACATTTAAGTTAATTATTTTTCTAATAAAATCGCAGATTTTTAAAAAATTTAAAAAGGTAAGTTCAATTAACTATTTTCATGCTTTAAGTTAAATAATTTATTTGTAAATACCTATTTTATTTTTAAATACCTATTTTATTTTTTGAAGATGAAGAGACAAAATATGTTAACCACATATTTCTCGAAAAAAATAAGAGAGGAAACATCAGTAAGCAGGTTGACTATAACAGAGACAGAAGCAGTTTCAATAACTTTACAGGAACAAAATACTAGAGATTCCTAGTTCCCAAAATGAGGACAATAATAATTTACCAAGCTGTTGGAATGCGAAACAGTTGAAGGAGTTTAAAATTAAATATTTGTCAGTAATCAGAAATTGGGATGTGAGTATTGTTTAAAAATGGAATCAAAACTAATATCTCAGGGATGGAAAAAATGTAAAGTTACGACATCGGGGAAAGACAAAAAAGTGCAACAAGCATCTTTAAGGAAAAAAATGAGTGAACATTTTGCATCAAAGCACACAAACTAGCTGTTGAACATGCCAAGATACTTGAAAAACAAACTTTTACATCATGCATCGATAAGATGAACGAGAAATTTATTAGTTCTACTACAAGAATCTTCAAAACTATTTACAGCCTAGCGAAAAGAAACCGTCCGTTTTCAGACATAGAAAGTGTAATAGAGCTTCAAGTAAAAAACGGGTTGGACATGCGAACCGAACTTCATTCTCGACATAGTGCAAGTAAGATAGTAGAGAATATCGCGCAAGAAACTAAAAAAGAATTGTTTATATCGATTATTAAGAATAATTTAAATATTTGTACTGTTATTGATGAAGCTTCCACCATTTCCAGTAAATCAACGCTTATAGTTTTCATCAAAGTAGAATCTTCTACAGTAGAATCTTCTACAGTAGAATCTTCTGAAATATCCCAAATAATGTTTGTAGATATTGTGGAGCTTGACGCACAAGATGCGAATACTATTTTTCAAAGTTTGTTGGGAGTATTGCTTGCTGTTGGATTTGATACAAATTATTTAAAACTGAATTTAATAGGATTCTGTTCTGACGGTGCTAGCGTAATGCTCGGTTGTAAATCTGGAGTCAGCGTACGAATAAAAGAGATGTTTCCAAATGTTATTATTTGGCACTGTCTCAATCACCGTCTACAACTTGTTTTAGATGATTCCATAAACGATATCAAACAGGTTAATCATTTTTGAAGTTTTCATGGACAAAATATATTGTATTTTTCATCAATCTAATAAAAACCAAAAAGAACTGAATAATATTTCCCAGGAGCTTAGTTTTGAAATAATTAAGATTGGAAGAGTGTTATGACTAAGATGGACTGCGTACAGCCTAAGATCTGCTCTTGCTGTATGGCGGAGCTACCCTGCTTTGTATACGTTGTTCTCTTCTAACCAAAAAATGTCTGGAATGGCAAAACGACTACAAAACAAATGTTTTCTAGTAGATTTAGCTCTAATGATTGACATCCTACAGGAGTGCTCTCTACTATCTAATGCCCTTCAAGCTAGAAATATAAATGTTGCAAGGGGACATCAACTGATTAGAAGAACAATTAACGCTTTTCAAATTCTCAAAGATTGTCGCGGTCATTACGAAAAAAAAGTGGATGAAGTTATAAATTCTGAAGCATTCAAAAACATTATCTTCGTCGAAAACAGAATTTATGGAAACCTTCCCAGAGATTCCCTTATTGACAGTATCATAAAAAATATGAAATTAAGATTGATGGATTGCTCTCATCTCGGATCAAATAGTAACAAAAAAAATATTGATAATAGCATTATTTATGAGCTAGCCAATTTGCTAGAGCCGAGCACATGGAAAATTGAAGATATTGTAGTTCCGTGGATAGAGGCCGAAAAGAATTTTGATAAATTTCGAAAAGTTTTTAATTTTGATATCGATAAGAATGATTTCCTTGATTATGTAGAAAATATAATAAACAATGGCTATCAGCAAATTAGTAAAATTGCAGAAAACATTCAAGCGAAAAATATGGTTAATACGGTTGCCGTTAGCAGTGCTGAAGCAGAACGAGGATTTTCATTGCTGAACATCATAATTGCTGATCTAAGAGCCAGATTAACAGTGTAGACAGTATCAAATTTGATGACATTAAACTTAGTTGGTCGTCCATTAGAAACTTGGAACGCAATTCCCTATGTAAAAACTTGGTTTAGGAACCATAACTCGGCAGATGATACCAGGGTTAAAAAATCTAAACCGAAAGAATATACTGAAAATCAATTAGCTATTTGGAAATATTTTAAATAATATAATTACTTTATAACAATAATATTTACTAATATATGCAATTTCACAATTTTTTTGTTATGTTCAGTTTTTTTTATGTAAATTTTGTATCTCTTGAAATGAATAAATAAAATAAAAGTGATTTTTACCTCGTTGATTTATTTTTTATTCTCTTTTATCCTATTACATTATTGTTGCAAAGAATATGAACGATAGTTAAATATTCTTGACTTAGTCTGCTACTCTGACAAACCATAATATTTTGATGGAAATATTAATATTAAAAAAATAAAAAAATTTGTAAGAAAATATCACTGCGAACCGGTTGATAAATTTTGGGAAAGCATCCCTATATATATATATATATATATATATATATATATATATATATATATATATATATATATATATATATATATATATATATTATTGTCAAGCTTTTCTATGAGAATTTTCTTAATTAGATCTTACAACGGGTTGGTGCAGTTAACAAGATCTGGTCAATTTACTTTATTAGGATATGTATAATGGCAAATTTTTCAAATTCGTTTTAAAGATTTAAGTAAAATGAGAAAAATCTAGATTAAATTATATAAACTCAACGAGGCTTGGATTTAGTTTAATCTGATTTCCAACTAAAAAAAATTGAATAATAAGTTAAATGAAGAAATAAATCATTATAAAATTAAAATAATTATATATTATTTTTTAATATTTGTTGCAATATTGCTCTTGCTAGTTTTATAAATCGCTAAAGATTTCTGGAATGGCGTTCCAAGTTCTCATTATTTCTTCTGTAGAAAATTCTTGTGTTAATTTGATTTGATTTGGCTTTTCTTCTGCAATATTTTTTTTTGAATTTGGAAAGTATTTGAAGGTGTTAGATACAACATCAAGAACAAAAATTTGTAATTTAGCTTGAAATGCTTTGATTAAATCAAACATAACAATAATTGTTTTGTTAACAACTTGCAGTTTAATATTTAATTCATTTAAATTGTTGAGGTTAGTAATTTAAAATACATTTAAATAAATTTAGGTTGAAAATTTAAATATAAAGTAGGTGAATGAAAAAGACAAATAAAAGCGTGATCATGTAAGTAGTGCCTCTGACTAGCACTTTTATCAATTGAATAATTGAAATAAAATATATTAAATTAAAATAAAAAATTAAAAACGATTGTTTAAATAATCCTTTACTTTCGACTTTTTCGAAAATCATTATCACATTCAATTTAAAAAATCATCAAATTCAAACATGTCCAACGAAGTCACTGAAGTCGAACAAGTAGAAGAAGTTGCAGAAGTTACTGAAGAAGTTGAAGAATCATCAAATCGCGTCAAAATCAATGTATCGAATATGTCAAAAATGCAGGAAACAGAAACCTTCGTCTTATTAACAATGATATCTCTGATGATGGTTAAGATCTTCAACAATGTTAATTAAAATAAATGCTTTGTGCAAATTAATTGTATGTCCCTACAATGCATAGAATTGATAGTAAATGATGGACGCAGTATTAGGAAATGGCAAAAGCAGTTGCGACAGGATAGAATCCGGAAATCCGAAAAAAATCAATAAATTGTAAAGTTATCGAAATCGAATTGGGAAAACTGGACAGGTATAGATTAGCTAATGGTCAACAAGATTATGATTGGGGATTTACCAGAAAATGGTTAGAAAGGGTCGAAAGCATTTGAATGTTTTAAAACAGAAAATCGCTAATTAATTAATTAAACCCGAGCCAATGGAGAACCCGAGAGATGAAGGAAACCCGAGATCGACTAATATGAAAAGTAAACAAAATGAGAATCTCGTAAGGTCATTATCATGACAACATGATTAATGGAGACAAACAAAGTTAGGACTATTACGAAGAAATAGTAGAGGTAATCATGATATGGTGCAAACAACGTTCAAGGAGCCGGTTGTCAAACCATTGTCAGATAGGAGCAACCAGGTCAAAAACCGATTAATCAAAGTGATTATTCTAGTATAAAAGCAAATTCGAAATTCAAAATAATCGGCATTTTATGCCTCAGCTAGGGTTAGAAGAAAACGAGGATAGTCAAACGATAAAGGCGAATTTAAGGAAATTAGGGGAAAAGAAAATATAGAATAGGAGATACGAAAATGTGAAAGGGAATCAAATCAAATAGAAAAAGGAGAACGTTGGTCAAGAGAAGCTCAGAAATAAAAAGGTATATATTATCTTTTGTCAAAGCATCAACACCGAGCGGAGAATCGGTCAAACTTGAACTTTGGTTATTGATTAGAAATATGTATTTTTTGTGATTTAAATATACGTTGGGTAGTTTATTGTTTTGACTAAAAGGACACAAGGAGTCAGAGGTTACTGACTTGAATAATCAAAACCCAACAAAATGTAAGCACAAATCTGTTAAAAACATTAATTTTGAAAGTCATTCGACATCTAGTAACTCATTACATTTTTCAATGAGATTTACGTTAATTAAAAAAAGCTTAATTTCATCAAAATACTCAACGAATCTTTGGAGAATATTTCCACAACTTAAACATCGCAAATTGTAGAACATAATTAAACCATTATAAACTGAGTTTACCTCATTTAATAATTCTTAAAACTTTCGTTTATTTAATCCGCGTGCAGATATCAAATTGACCAATTTTGTTACAAGAATCATATCATCTTTCAGCGACTTGAAAACTTGAAAGACAATTTAAGACGATATCCAATTCGTTCAGTAAATAAATTAATAAAACCATTTTCCTCTCCAATCATACTGAAAACACCATCAGTCGTTATTGATACAAGTTTGGAAGGATCTATTCCTTTTGTCTTTCTTTCTAGTGATTAAATTAATCAATTCTTCTTTGATATTATTTCCACTGCAGTATCGAGTAAAAATTGCTAAACTAGCTGATCCAGTTATATAAAATATTTTATCAAGGCAAAAGGAATTTAAATCTGAAGACTATATCTATGTTATGCTGATAAGTTACATTTTTGACCATTTCCATGATTCTATCTTTCACCGTATTTCTAACCAAAGGCATATAATTTATTCTTTGAATAATTTTTTCTTATTTTTCAAAATCTTCAAAGAGATTTGGAGCGTATTTTAGGCATGTTTCTTTCAGATATTATATTGCTGAACGGTTTTCCGTTCTTAGCGAGGCATCAAAACTAGTAGCAATTATATTTCAACGACTCCCAATAAATTTCATTAGGGATGTTGATTGCATATTTTCATTTTTATTTGACCGAGAAATAAATTCTTTTTATTCTTCTTTACTTTTTTCAAGGAGTGTTTATGACTTGTCTTAAAATGCCGTTTAACTGACGAAATTCTGCATACAATTGTCTCAGAAAATAAAATACATACTGCTTTTCCGCCTTTGTTAATAATTCCATACTCTTCTGTCCAATAACTTTGGAAGTTTCTGCGGTTTATTTATGATACTTTTTCATTTCAACCAGCTTGTTAAATAGGATTTATTCCAATTTTTAAACTATGTTCTAATTAAAACGATTTTCGTTTATTTTAGAAAACATTTTGTTATGTAGTTTAGTTCACAATAATGTATTCGTACGATGTATATATAAGTTGTATATTTTTATGTCCGTAGGTGCGTGTATGTTAAGAGATATTGTAGTACCCAGCCGAGTCACCAGTAAATAAACTGTCTCGGGACAGCTGGAGTGAATGTGTGTAGTATGGATACAATGTAAATAATAAACTAACAATAATAAACTAATAATAACTTTGAACTTTTATTCATCAAATAATTAAAATAAGGACCTTTAGTTACTGGACAAAGACAAGTCTAAAATGTTCTAGATCACTATATCGTAATTCAAATTTTTGTTGGATAATGTATCTGTTATATTGTCTTGGCGATCTAATCTCGTTTGGTTATTTTTTGAAATTCCTTTACCATTTTCTGGGCTTTATTTCTGTTATTTTTTTCCTGGATCAATTGATGTTTTCGGCTTTATTTCTATCACTTTTTCTTTTCTTTCTGGGTTTCGTTTCAAATATTTCTTCTTTTGCGTAATATATTTTATTTCCAACTTTCTGAATTTTTTATTGATTTCTTTTTTTAAATTTGTGAATTTTCTATAGCGATAATTTACTATGGTAACTTATCGCTATATAGTTTTTTTTAATTTCTTTACACATAACGCGTGACGATTAAAATTGTGAATCATATTAAATTTTAATAAACTACATAAAACAATATAATATAACCATACATTACACATTTGATAATTAATAAAGTGAAATAAATTATTAATTCACGGATTATTCAATCAAGATTTTAATTTTTTAAATTTAAAAATAAAACAAATATTTTTGAACTTTGAAATTGTTTGCGTGCCATCCAAATTCTCAAACGTGCCGTATGTTCGTCCTGTCTGTCCTACATCATACTCTTGGCACAAAATTTTATCGATTCCTTTTTATCTAGCTGGTTTATAGCATATAATTTCTTTTCAATTGTAATGAGTGTATTTTGATTTTTAGACATCTATGTGGTTGAATCTAAAAAGAAAATTTTTACAGATATTTTTTTATTTAAAAATTATTATTCAAAATAGAGTCGAGACAAAATCAATTAAAAATTTCACCAAATTTTCAGAAAATATTCCCTTTAAATGAATTTCTCGATTTTTATTTATATTAAACTTTTGAAATTAAATTACTTTTTAATTGATATAAGTCTTTAGTGTTGAATATAAGACATAATATTCGCTTGAACAAAGTGTCTGATGTACCGTATTTTCCCGCATATAACCCGCGGGTTATACCGAATTTTACATATCCCACGGGGGGGGGGGGTACGGGGTATATATGAGCGCGGGTTATATCAAACATTTTTTACAAGTATTTGTTATTTTACTATATTGCTTAATTTTTACACAAAACTTAAAAACTTGTGGGGTATCTGAGTATGACGGTTATCTGCGAATGCGGGGTATATGCGCGAAAATACGGTAGTGCCTCCGACATTCCAATTAATAAGTATATTAATTTAATAATTAAATAATAAATGCATTATTGAATTAAACAAATTAAATCACGTTGTTCAAATATTCATTCTTCTTTCGGACATCGCCATATATCGCCATAAATGTTAACAATATAATATTCTTAGGAAATTAAGTTAAAAAGAAATGGAATTCTCGGAGAATTAAATTGAATAAGAATAGAATCAATTTCCGAAAGATTATTTTTCTTTTGAATTTTCTTTTCTTTCTTCTGTTTCGAATTTAGTAGGATTTGTTAATATTTGATATTTAGAGAGATTGTTTAAATTTTTAATTAAATGATTTTTTTAAAATTCTCTATAGTAATACTTTACTATGGAGAACTATTCTATATAGTTTTATTTTGATATTTACAACATAATTAACAATAATAAAAATAACAATCGTAATTCCTAAAATTCCTGCTCAGACAAAAAAGGAAACCTGCGATGTGAATGGCAATAGCTGAGTTAAAGATTCCACATGTCGTAAGTGATTTCAACATTATAGTCAAAAAAACCTTGATATTACCGATGCAGGAAACAGGTCGACATTCTGGACAACGAAATAATGGTGCCAATAGAAGGTGGCCGCCATAAAACAACTGGAGAAATGAGTAAAATTCTTAAAATAACTTATTCTGCAGTTTTCAGATGATTGAGCAAACTTGATATGGTCGATGTATGGGTACCGCATGATTTAACGAAGATTTGAAAGAGCGCTTAGATGCTTGCAAAACTTTGTTGAATACGGAACAATATAGATCAATTTTAAAAGCGCTTGGTCACATGAAATGAAAAATGGATTTTGTATACTAATTCTAAGTGCAATATATCTTGGTTTACGGCAAGAGAATCTCCTTTAACTAGTGTCAAAGCTAACTTGCACTCGGAGAAGGTAATTTTATGCATTTTGTGGGACTGGAAGGAATAATTTTCTATGAGCTCTTATCTCAAAATGACACTATAAATTCAGATAAACACTGCTCCTAACTAAATGAACTGAAGCTAGCCATCGAACAAAAGCGACAGAAAGGGTAATGTTCTCCAGCAAGACAATTCGAGGTCAAACGTGTCTTTGGGAATCAGGAACTAGTTATCACAACTGCATTTTGATACTTTGTTTCATCCACCATACTCTCCAGATTTTGCACAATTCTATTACCACCTATTTAGGTCACTTAAAAATAACTTAGGTGGTAAGAAACTTTGTTTCTTGAAAAATTTGAAAAGTCACCTGGATCACTTTTTTAACCGGAAACCCAGAGATTCTATGAGCTTTCTATTATGTAACTGCCAGGTAGATGGAGAAAGATAATAGAACTGAATGGAAAATACTTAACCGATTAAATGTGATTTTTAATTTCATTTGTCCTAAAAAAACAGGACGAATTTTCGCACCAACCTAATTCTTTATGTGATTAACATTGTTGGGTTATTGGTTGTTGCTAATATTTGTAAAGTTAAAATTCTTACTCTGACTCCAAGCGCGTCTTTGACTAACCCACAAATAACACTTGACAACAAAAATCTTTTTTGATAATCACAAATATTTTCCCTTTACACTGACAATCGATTCAACACTCTGCTATATGACTATACAATGCTTATTGAAACACTCAGTGAGGAATAGCACTCGTGTACAACACCGGATTGAAAGATCAATAACTACTGAATGGCTTATGGACTTGAATTTTGAGTTCGTTGTTTACTTTGACCTGCAAATCTTCTTCAAAAATTATTCTTCACAATTATTTCTTTCTCAATTATTCTTCACAAATTGCTTTGCAATGAATTTTCGCCTGATTCTGTCTAATTTGATGTCTTGGTTTTGTCTCTAATTTGTGTCTATTTCTTGACCAAAGGTTTCTCTTTATATAGCTTGTTTTATTTGTGGCACCAGAGATAATGAATGTTTTCCACTTTTCTTTCTCCCGCATTTCCCGATTGTTCCCATTTTTTCTGTGACAAAAGTTGAGATATGTTTTCCTTTTTTGTTAGGCAGATTTCTCACGGCAATTCCGATTTCTTTGACAAGCTGGTAAGTTTTCCACTTGTCGTGTTTTTGGAATTTGATATTCCTTTTCTCCTTTGTACTAATTAATTAGTACTGACCTTTGTTTATGTTTTCTTGTCTGATTTCCCTTGTTTCATTCCTCTTTCTCATTTCTCATTTCTTTTTACTTCCTTTTACATCTTTTCTGAGTTCCCAAAGATCGTCCCGTTTGTCATAACGATTTTCCCCAAAGTAATTTTATTTATTTATTTATAAATTTGTTATTTAGGTATCCTTAACAACATAATTGATGCAATAAACTGCTTAGTATTTCCGCTTTCTTCATAATAGAAGGTCTATCAGTAGTCATCAAGATGATATTATACAATTTAATTTTAAATTCTGCTAACCTTGTTTCTAGATTCTTAATTTATGTTCCATTAGGCATTCATTCATTGATTCGAATAAGTCCGAGATTTACTTTTAGCATGCAAATTCACATTCATATACCGACGGTATCTTATCAATGTACATTCGTCCACCGTAACACTATAATTTTTGAAAAATCGTTTATAAATTACATATTTTGGTTCTGAAATATAAAGCTATTCTTCTTATTATATTGGGAGACTTTGGAATGTTTTAAAATCCCTTTTCATTAAATAATTTCCCTAAATCATATGATGTACAAAAATATATTAAAATAGATTCCATCTTTTGCTACCGGATGGAATATAACTACAGTTAATGCTTCATCAACTGTTTTAAATATAGTTCATAATTTTACATTTTGCATGAAAACCACTTGAAGCACTGTTCAATGTATCAACCTTTAGTTCATTTTTCAGTGAATTAATCTTATGTTCACTTTAAGACGTGCATGTAGCCCGTTCGTACTTCTTTCTACACTCTTTATGTACCATCGAGGAACCAGTGTTGAGAAGCGTTGCAAGAGGTCCATGTTTCTTGTGTTCCGAAGATTAAAATTCTGTTTGCTGATGGGCCGGAATAAAACAAAAGGAAATCCTGGACCGTCGGTAGTTGTTTCGTAATGATTAGATAAAACAAGATCTTCGGCAGATAATGGAACTGGAATCAGATTATTTGATCTTTGTCAGGTGCATCGCAGATCACGTCTTAGATGATAAACAGTTGGCAACTTTGTTGCAGGCATCTCTAATTATTGTTGAAACTGATTGCATTATAACTTTTGCCGGCTTCTTTCTGTTTCTTCAGCTAGTGTCTTTTTTGCTTGCAGTGTCGCTATATCAGGTTCTCAGCTCTCAATGGAAACAACCCCTTTTGTAAGATTTCTTTGTTTTATGTAAACACATCCTTTGAACAGTAGCTTATTTTGTCCCTTTTCAGAGATAGTTTATTCACTGATTTAAAATTTTTAAAAATAATAAAATAAATTAATATTATTATTAGGAGGTTCATCCTGTAAAACATTAAAATCAGTTTTTGTTTCCATAAATTTTATTTCAGTAAATATCAAAATCAAATTATATCTTCTTTAAACTTTCTTATTTAAACAAATTTTCTACGAAGATATTTTTAATTAAAATATCTTCTTATTTCTTTTTTTTAAAAATTAATCTAAAATTTAATTTTTAAAATTTTCAATTTAAAAATTTCTTCATCATAAAACTTCCTCATATCCCCCTTCTTAAGAAATTTTTAAGTTTTTCCACATTTCTTTCGATCCTTTTTCCATCTTCATTTCTTAAGATGTATCGTCTGTCATGCACTTTCTCTATCACTTTGTACGGACCTTTATACCTGTCCTGGCCTTTGTGGCGTGTTTCTACTTTTACTAATACTTCTTCTCCTACATTGAATTTTCTCCTTGTTTGTTCTTCTAGTTCTTCCTTTATCGGTATTTCTTTGGACCCGTACCATCTTTCCCTGCTAATCTTTTTTCCAAAAACTATCTCTGCCGGGCTTTTCCCTGTCGTTTTTTGTTTGGTTGCATTTAAAGTGAATTCGACTTCTGATAAAATCTCTGCCCGATCCGTCTTCTTTCTATCCTGTAAAGTAGCATTTATCAAATCCCGTATTGTCCTGAATTGTCTTTCTATCTGACCGTTTGTTTGGTGATGGTATGGACTCGAAAAACATAATTTAATAACTAGCATCTTTGTGAATTCTCTCATCATTCCTGATTCAAACGCCTTTCCGCAATCAACTATTATCTCCCTTGGGCATCCAAATCTTAAAATCCACTTTTCTAAAATCGTTTTCTTTATTGTTTCTTCGTCTTGTTTTGTTATCGCTGTCAAGACTTGATACTTACTATACTGATCTATTATGCCAAATATATACTTCTTACGTCCTTTTGTTTCTGTCAACGGTCCACATATATCCACGAATATAATTTCGAACATTTCCTTCGAATCTTGTTTTTTTTACTGGTTCTTTCGTTGTTATTATTAAAGCCTTGGTTTTTTGACAAATCTCACAACTTCGAACAATCTCCTGAATCTGACTCCACAGGTGTTTTCCAACATATCTATCTTTCATATAATCGGCTATCTTCTCGACTCTAGCATGACACAATAGTCTATGTATTTCCTTTATTGTTTCTTGTAACTCATTTTCAGGCATCATCGTTTTCTTTCGTACTTCTTCTACGATTCCATGTTGGATGTTGCTTCTTCCCTCTTCTCTGATCGAGTCTAGTAATCTGGTTTTTATCTTTCCTTTCTTAGCTTCTTCGTGGGCCATTTGACATTGAACACACGTGTCACATTTAGTTCTCGACACCATGTCTGCATTTTGGTGATTAATACCCTTTCTGTATTCTACTCTTATATCTAAACTGCTCAAATAATTGATCCATGTTTGGAATTGTGAAGTAATCGGCTTCTTGGTTGTCATCATAAACGTGATTGCCTTGTGGTCTGTCCTAAGCGTGAATCTTCTTCCGTAGAGATAGTGCTTAAAATGAATGCAAAAATAATATACCGCCAATAGTTCCTTTCTTGTAATACAATATCCTTTCTCGTGGCTCGTCATCGAGTGTGACCAATACGCAATTACTCTTTCCTTTCCATCTTTATCTCTTTGTGAAAGTACTGCTCCAATGGTATCGAAACTAGCGTCGGTATCTAAAATGAACTCCTTTTTCAGAATCGGAAAACATAAGATTGGCGCCGTCGTGAGTGCTAATTTCAATCCTTCAAACACGCTATTCGTTCCTTCACTCCATTCTAATTTTTTGTTACTTGGTCCGCTACATAATTGTTCTAACATCCTTACCTTCTTTGCATAATCACTGATGAATCTTCTATAATAATTGCAAATACCTAAAAAAGCTTCGGAGTTTCTTTACGCAATTAGGCTTCCAAANCTAAAAAGCTTCGGAGTTTCTTTACGCAATTAGGCTTCCGAAAGTTCTGTATGGCCTGAATTTTAGATGGATCTGTCTGTACTCCTTCCTTGCTGATTATGTGTCCTAAGAATCTGATTTCTTCCTTTATTATTTGGCATTTTTCTGGATTAATCCTTAGGCCTGCTTCCTCAATCGCCTTTAACACTTCTCCGAGTATTGTATAGTGTTTCTCTTTACTGCTTGAATAAATCAAGATATCGTCCAAATACACCATTGCTCCCTTTATTTTGCCTAATACTTTTGTCATCATTTCTTGGAACGTACCTGGTGCTGCTGCAATTCCAAACGGCATTCTTTTGAAACAATATTGTCCATTCTTTGTTGAGAAAGCTTTTTTAATCCTGTGATTCTTCTTCTAGTTCCACTTGGTAATATGCATTACCTAGATCGATTGAGCTGAAAAAGACGGATCCTCCTAACAAATCCAACATCTCGTCTATGTTTGGCATTGGAAATGCCTGCCTCTCTGTTACCGCATTCAGCTGTCTAAAGTCCAAGCATAGTCTAATATCCTTTTTCTCTTTTTTCCATACATATATTAGCGGTGTATTCCATGGAGAGTTACATTTCCGTATAATTCCATTTTCGTACAAATTTTGTATTGCTTCTTCAATCTTTGATTCCAAATTTAGTGGTTGGCGATATGGTTTTATGTTTATCGGCTCACCTCTTGTAACTATCTTGTGCTTTACCAAATGTGTGCGACCCACATCCCATTTATCTGCCATAAACACGTTTCCACTGTTTGTTATAATTTCCTTTAATTTGCTATCTTCATTGATCTTTAACTGTTCCAACGCTCGTATCAATCGTTCTTCATCCTTTATTTTTCTGCCAAATTTTGCTTCAGTGTTACAAATATATTTCTTGTCTTTTTCACTAGCCTCGATATCTTTAATTTTTAACAGTCTAAATCCAAATGTTTCTTGTAATTCGATACCTCCAATTACGTCTGGTGACACTTTCTCCGCCACAATCAATATAACTTCCTTCGAAACATTTCCAATGGTTACTTGCACCTTCGTTTTTCCTATTGTCTCGATCGTACTCTCGTTTGCGCATCGTAACTTATCGTCACTTTTCGTCAATTGTTGTCCTCGTAGCTTGTTAAAACAGTTCACACTCATTACATTGATTCTTGCCCCAGTGTCTAATAAACAGTCGAAATTTTCCCCATTCATCCTTACTGTTATACTAGGCCTTCCTTGCATTCTGTTATACAAAATTTCAACAACCTGCTCCGTTTCAATGGTTCCAATTCTTTCCACTTCCTCTTCAAACAACTCTCTCTTTAGGAACCTGTATACTTTCTCGCTTACCCTTCCAACATTCTTCCACTTTTCTGCCCCTTGAGGATATCCCATCAAATTTTCTGTTAGAATATGGCTCCAACCAACTCCTCTACTGGTGGAGCCCTGTTGTTTGGGTACGTCTTCCTAAAATTATCTTCATTTGTCTCTACACACGATTCCCTTTCTTCTTCTTCCTCGATACCATTTATCCGACTGTATCTGTTTCCCGTGAATCTTTGTCTCTCCGCCGCTCTCCCGTACCTCATCTTTGTATAACACTCCTCGGATCTATGACCATTTCTACTACATCTTTCACAACGTATTTCCTGACACAATCTTCTTATATGACCTTCTTTCCCACACCCAAAACATCTTGGAGATTTTTTATCTGGACAGTTTCTACTTATATGTCCGCCTCTATGACATGTCCAGCATTCTATTTTACCCTTTATTGGACAATCAATTTTCGTGTGTCCTATTTTGTGGCATAACCAGTATTCTGGCATTTCTCTTCGGATACTTTCTTCTCTCTGTTCTTTCTTCTTGTATTGTACTATTCCTTGTGGTTCCTGATAGACCACTCTGGCGTAACTTTTCATACTGTTTATCTGATCTCTTTGCTTGTCTACTTTGTCCATCAGAGTTAGTGTTTCTTTTATTTCTTCTGTGCTTTTTATCTTCCGTAGTATCACTTCTTTCTCAACTTCTTTATTCTCCGCACATACTATTAACATCCTTGCTGTTAATTTCTCTTTGGTAAATTCTTTATTTTCAAACAATCTATCAACAAGGTCCTCCACCTTTTTAAAATACGTTTCTATTTCTTCACCTTTCCGCTTGTAATTCAACAAGTTTTGTAGATCCTTTAAAACATCTCTTTCGCGATCGAATGCCAATTGCAACCTAGCCTGGAATCCTTCGGCTTTTTTCAGTGTTTTGGCGTACACTTCCAGGAGATCCTCATCAATCATGCAAGATGTTAATCTTTCCTGATCTTTCTTCTGCGTGATTCCCTTGGCGTCGAAATAAATTTCGCATCTTTTAATGAACTTTTCCAAATCGTCCCCTTGGCAGAATACCTTTGGTAGCAATCTTTCGGTGATTGCGTCCGTGTTTACCGCTGCCACCATATTAGGAGGTTCATCCTGTAAAACATTAAAATCAGTTTTTGTTTCCATAAATTTTATTTCAGTAAATATCAAAATCAAATTATAAGATAAAACTTTCTTTAAACTTTCTTATTTAAACAAATTTTCTACGAAGATATTTTTAATTAAAATATCTTCTTATTTCTTTTTTTTAAAAATTAATCTAAAATTTAATTTTTAAAATTTTCAATTTAAAAATTTCTTCATCATAAAACTTCCTCATAATTATAAAACAAAATAAAATTAAATAATAATAATAATAATAATAATAATAATAATAATAATAATATATAATAATAATAATAATTAATAATAATAATAATACAATGCAAAGAAATATATAATCGTACAATGTTATTTTATTAAAATTTTAATTTTTATTATTTAAATTTAAATTTAAATTAAATTAATTGTTCGGGAGTATATTTTCCGGGTAATATTGTCCGTGGGAAATTTGCCCTGATACGTATTATTCTGCTACATTTTTTACGTTCTCTGGATTGATTACATTTCAATCGCTTTAAAATATTACCATACTGATGTTTTATCCATGGCTACAAAAGGAAATTGTTTATTTAAAATATATTTATTTATATAATAACATATTTAAAAATTTATTTATTGTAAATAAACAAAAATGTAATATATGCAAACAATGAAAAATGTACACCAAAATACAAAACTCCTTATTTCACATGGATGCCTAAATATTTTATTGTACAATGTATATTTATTTATTTTATTTTATATTTATATCGTAAACATATATCTATTCTTGATTCATGTTAAAATAATTACCTTTAATTACCTATGGTGTGTTTTGGTTGATATGCTGGTTTACAAGTAAACTAGTAATGCAAGCCATAGTCCTACCTCTATCCAGTTACATGCCAATTACTAAACCTTTAAAACAATAACATTCTCACATCGAATCCCATTTCACTCAATTTAGTTTCAAATAAGGCATTAAACAATCAAGTCAACGCAGTTTTCAATGGTTTCCTAATTATGTTACTGATAATTTGCTTGATATTATAGTTAAAGTTGACCATTGTAAGGTCGATATAAGTAAATAAAATAAACCTGTTTTGAACAATATAAAATATAGACAAACCCAAATGAGATATCATATTTCGCCCAAATCAAAAACTAGAGAAAAAGGTCCCAAATTCAAAAAAAGAGAACAAAAGTTGATTTTCCAGCTAATTGGCATACAGTATTTACTAACATATGCTAAAAAATTCCCACAGGAGCATACTCAACATTTAGCGAAGGATAGCGAAAATATAAAAAATTATTGTGCTTTTAGATTATTAAATAAATCGTCTATATTTACAATTTCTCATATTGAAGAAATCTTAGATAATATTTATAAAGTGAAATGTCTTAGAACTGTAGGTGTCTGTGGCAATCACGTATATTTGTTTATTAGCCATCTGTCCATAAGCGCGGAACCTTTCAAACCCTTTGTGGAATTTAGGTTGACAAAACTTTATCTAGAGAATCAAATGATGATAGATGCACGTAATTAAAAGGAATAGATGATAGAATATTCCATATAGGATTTAAAGCTTTTATAAAGAAAAATACATATATAAATCAAAGAACAAATATGAAGGGTTCAATTATTGAAAAGTTTCACAAAAGTTATAAAATAGAATTGACTAATGGCTTTATTTTCCCCAGAAATATAGGGTGGTTCAAACACTTAAAAAGAGGAATATCTAAGGATAAATATTAAAAATCTAATCAATAATGCAGAATTCTCAAAATAAAGTTGTTTCTTATTATAATAAATATATTCAATGCAATGGATGTCTTTACTCGATCTAATATTGTAAATTTACACTAAATACTTGCTGCTTACTGCAGTGGTTTCCAACTCATTTGTACCTCCACCCTCCTTTTTTTTTAAAATACGTGGCCCTCTTAATTTTCGTAATAATCTATTTTCTCAAACACCTGTCCGGTATTGAAATTTATTTAATGGACGACAAAATAATATATTTTATTATGTATAAAATTTCATCAAAAATATTTATTTTTTATAAGTAATAATAATTTTAGTTTTAATTGAAACAAATTATACATTAACTCAAAAGCTTAAACAATATATTTTGGCAAAGGCAGGATATTAATCATAAATTTTTTAAATAAATTGTTTTTATTTAATTGACTTTTTGTTCTACTATTTATCAACTTTTAACTGTACATTACATGAATCGAATACGAAACATAATGATACAATTCTAATTAATTGAAATCAATTACTAATTAATGAATTAATATCATAAAACGCGATGTATATTTATTAAAATGTTATGAAATTGACGAGCTCTCATAAATTATGTGGTCGAAGGGACACAATTTATGAACAGTTGGTCATTTAAGAGGGTACTTCCGTGTTATCTTACCCCCAAAAATTAAATTATCAAAATACAATTAAAATAAATATAAAAAATGAGAGAATACATTATTGATGACGTTATTGAACATTATTGAACATGAATTTATTAAGGCTATCTGTGATTTATGTGATTATGTGATTATATGGGTTTATGTGGCGCAAACGTGTTCTAAGCAACAGTGCCGATGTGTTCGACACTATTCTCAACGACATTGTGGTTTTCTGGCCACCTGGATGACCATTTACGAACTCTTTGCAAACATTTGCTGAGTTTGTAACTGTGATTTAGAAAATAAATATAATAATTATGTGTTCTTTTTTAATTTAATTTTTGGGGGTAACATAACACGGAAGTACCTTTAAAAGTTAAAGTATTCCAAATCACAATTTTTTAAATTTTCTTTAAAATATATTAAATATTTTACTGTAAATATTTTTATTATGAATTTAATTTTATGTTTTTATTTTGTAAATTGTAATTTTTTTATAAATTATAATTCTTTTATTCTCTTCTCTACTCATGGAAAGGTGAAATGTAATAATTCCGCTTGGAATATATCGGTGTATTGGATGTGTTTGTAGTTTATTTTACTTGTCAAAATAAATGTTATGCTTTTTTCACATATAATGTTTTCCCTTATTTCAAATAGAAGTGTATATTTTTTTCTATATATAAAAAAATTACATTTTATATTAGGTCTTAATTTTGGGCTAACCAGCCTATAATTTATGTATAGTAATGAAAATTAACTTGGAACTAGTTAAGTGTAATATAATCATAAAACTTAAATATATTTCAGATTCTTTTACATTTATAAAAAAAAATAAAACAAAAAAGTAACTGCTAATTAAACTTTAATAAATAGAAAAAAATGTATTGTTTTATTGGTCACATTTATGTTGAATCTATTGGCTGAGAAAAAACAATTTAATCTCAGGTTTTACACAATTATTCCAATTAGTTTGTTCGATTAAAATAAATAAAATGTTAAATTTATTGTTTCTATCAGCTAATTTAGTAATTTGGCTTTTTGTTTTAACTAATAACATAACAACACAACAAATTCTCGTCGGTAATTAAATATTTTCAAATTCAATTTAAAATTATTAAATTAGTTATTAATTAATTTAATAATTATTAATTGTAACATTTTTAAGGAATTTTTCTCAGCGATGCATCAATTGTCACTAAACAAATGGTAAACACAATGTTTAATGAAACCTTCACATCAAAATTTCAAGTGTCGTACTATACATCTTTCTTGGACATTGTGAAAGGCAATTTAATTTATTTTGTCAAAATTTAATAATTTATTATTTGCTTTAGATAGCTCTATAAACAGTTTTCATTTAATTATTTTGGAGAGAAACAGTTTTTTTCATCAGCCATCAATGACAATGAACAAATTTACACCTATTATTACATTGGACTCAAGCCATTATATAAATTTAAATTTTGATCAAACTCATTGTAATTTAATTTTAATTTTTGTAATATTTGCAGAAAATAGTTCCCTTTCAATCTTTTAACATATAAATTAGATTTTATTATATTTGCATATAGTACCAAATCTCATTGTTCTATATTTATATTTAAAATGCAACTTTTACCATTGAATCACAAGGTTTCGAAGACTTTAAATACAGGCTACTAATGTCACAATATATTTCTTCATCTTTTGTTTTGAATACTAGTTGAATAAGTTCGTACTAAAAAAATATGAAAGCCGGGATCTTTAAATCTAAAAAAAGCTTTTCCGAATCTTACACGTGTATGATATAAGTACTTGATAGATAAATTATTCTGTAAGAATCCCAATTTTATATTTATACGATTTTTGTAGTTTTATATAATTTTATATAATTGCAACATTAAAAAGGTTTCCTAAAGAATTGTGCCTAAATCTACAAGATTTCTCTCCTTATCCATAGAGAAATGAGATGAAAAATGTATTTAACTGTGAAAGAGGTTTCAATGTAAAATAATTATGAGATAAAAATTAGTACTTTTTACATTTAAAAAACATCGAAAGATAACGAGAAATAATTTATATTACATTTCCATTCATGAATTAGAAAACACCACTCACTTTTTCGTTACCACTTGATAATGAGAGTGAACCTGTCGAAATATATAGTATAAAACATATACGAATGCCGTTTTATAATATTTAAATCAAGATCATGCGTTTATCATGTTTGTTATAATTTATATTAATATTAAAAATACTAAAAGCCAAAAATATTTGATATTAAATTTCTGTTTTCCTTTTTTATGCTAATCGTAATTTGTAATTATCACATAAATCTGCTAATTGTATTTACAATACTATTGAAACAGTTAGCAATTTTTTTAAATTTTTTGATGATATTTTTATTTTATTTTCATTTTAACAAAAGATCAAAAAATTTCTGTTAAGTAGTATAGTTTTTTTATTTAATCAATTGTATTTTTTTAATATATTTTATGTAATTCACTCTTTGAAATATAATTTTTGTTTGAAATTAATACAATTTTTTTTAGATATTAGCAGTATAAACAAGATGACTTTATTAAAGAATTGTGTTTGTGCATTTGGTAAAAGAATATTTTCCAATCCTCAGATAATATTTGTACAAGAAGGTATTTATTACAGTATTTTCTCTACGGTTAAAATATAGAATTTTAAAGTACACACACACACACACACACACATATATATATATATATATATATATATATTTCTAATTAAGAAATATTATTATGAAAAATTATCATCTTTGTTAGTATTAGTACTGGAAACTTTCTTCTCCGTCAGATCTTCATAAAGACTAATAAAAAAATTAAATTTTGAAACAAATTAAGAAATAAAATATAATCAAGTTAACTGCTGCATGTACAGCTGACTGGAATCAACAATATGTTCAAGGTTGATGCATTGTTGGTTACCAGCGGTTGGATCATGCCGAGTATTTCCCTGCTTAGACTGATTGCATATACACTATTTCTCTGGAAAAAAGTTAGTATTTACTATTTAGTCACTATTGCATAGTTCGCTGGATGAACAGAATTTTACAAACCATTCTATTTGAAATCCCAATTGAAAGCCAAGAAGACCAAAAATTGTGTTGGTATATAAAAAGAGAGGATTCTAAGCATTAGTAGAACAAAATGGTTAAAAACAAATTTCTATCTCATGTTTCCATACGTCTTTTGCTCACTGTATATATAATTATACAAGTTAGGGAGGTGATGTTTAAAGTATAAAAATATAATAATTTAATATTAATATTAATAATTTAATACTGGTCTACATTATTTATTTTAAAATGTACAATTCCATTTTTAAAATGAAACATTATTTTTTATTATTTATGCAATAGATTTATTTAAGCAAATTTATTATTATACAATACAATTTATAAGAGTATATAAGTTTGAACATTATACACCATTCGATAAAGTGAAGTAGTCAATCAGACCCGAACCGTTTTTAATCCATATTCGAACCCATTGACTTTGAGTTTCTTTGGAGCTCTTGAAAATCACCCGCGAATGACTTGATAGAGACTATGCTCCAAAAACACGAAGGTTGGTTGGTTAAGGATGAAATTTCCCAGTAGTCTGATTGCTGTAACATAAAGAATGTTTATATGTGAAATCAGTCTAGTTAGCCTTATGAAAAATACGGTTCTGTATCAAATTCCTTTGAAATGAAAATGAATTTGATTAAAATTAAAAGTTATTGTAATATATATATATATATATATATATATATATATACATTTCTAAACTATAAAATTGTATGGCTAATGCAATCTATAACAGGAACATGGAATATATTTGATGAATTGCTGACATGTTTTACAGATTCTGGGTATAAATTGTTATTATTTGACCTAAGTGACATCACTAAAACAAATAATATCTTTCAATATGGAGTCAATCAAATACTTTTGATGGTAAATCAATCAACCGCTTTAGCGCTATTTGACAATGTATTCTGCATTATTTTGACTTTTTGATTTATTTTAACTTAGAATCAAATATTTAAAGGAAATATATACCTCATCTATGGACCCAAAGATTTAAATCAGTTTAGCTCTTTCGAAATGAAAATGGAAAATGTTTATTTCATTAAAGATTTCCCATTAATGAACGACATTAACATTTGGAAAGTATTATATTCTTTACCAAATATTAGACAAGTAGTTCTAGATTTTCTTTACTTTGTAATTATTGCTATTTTAGATTTCTTTCTGCAATTTGTTTGAATTCTTAGTTAGCCTTAAAAAATATCAAAAATTTGCTAATCTTTACCAAAGTTTATTTTTATCAAATTTAGAAAGAATATTATATTTCGAAAATTTGTTTAAAGTGAGTCTTACATTTTCGAAATTATATAATTATTATTAACATTTGATTATAAAGTGGCATGCTTTTAAACAATATCAATTTTAAAGGATTTGAAATCCATTTCCGTTGAACTGGGTTTTCAGAATTTCTACTTACATTCATAACTCAGAGGTTCATTTATGTATCTTTTATAGGACTTTTTAGGGTCCAAAATATCGATCACATTCAACTAAATTAATAAAAAAAATCCCTGAGACGTTTATTTGAATTTGGATTTAAGTTTAAATTCAGGTTTGAATTTGAATTTAAATTTAAAATTTAAAATTTAAAATATATAAAAATTAAAAAAGTTTTTTTATAAAATAAAATATTAAAAATTAAAAAAATAGGAAATATTATTTGGGTAATTAAAATAAAATATAAATAAAATATAATTAAATTAATAAATTTATTATAAAATACGAAATAAATTTATTTTTCCCAAACAACAATTGTTAAATGCAATAATGATCAAATTCACTTGAAAAGGGCAGTGCCGAAAATTCGTGAGTATCAAAAAACATCGATACATTACTTATTTATAGTCTTCAAGCTCTCTTTTTAATAAATTGAAATTTTAATAATTTAATTAAAATATTTTTCAGCATTTTGTATTTTTAATACTTCATTTCTGTTTTATGTGATTATTAAATGGTTTTTCTTTTGTTTTGTTATTCGAAAACCAAACACTTTTTGATGGATTTGTTCCACCATATTTTGAATTGTTGATTTCAATGTAAACTCTATTTTTGGTAATGTGTCAACAAAATTTCTTTTTAAATTGTCCATAACCGATTTAGAAATTAAAACTCTAATAGTGCAAAGAGGTTGCTAGTCATATTATATGTGATAGTAGAGGTTTGGGTTGTTCAAAATTACAGAATTATACATACCTTTTTACCGAGCGTTTTAATTTTATAATCAAATAAAAGAAAGGTTTGCATTCTGCATAATAATTGTAATGTAATGCAATGTTAATGTTTTATGTATAGTTCTTTTTATGCACTTATTAATTACACTAATTAATTCAATTCATGTAACGGCCCACGAGATCCAACAAAAGATTCTATATAGCAATTCTCTATAGTAATAATTTACTATAGAGAATTGAAAATTTAAAAAAATCGAAAAAATTGACAAAAAAATAGACTTGGTAATTAAGCAGAATAGAATATCAGAACAGAACCTAAATTAAATCAGTACAAGGAATTCCTTTATCTGAACTAACAGTAAAAGAATATTACAAAATCATCTAAAACAATTCCGAGAAAGAATCTTACCTTTCCCATTATCGTAGGACGAATTATAAGAAACATTAGAAAATTAACTGAAACGAAGCCGATAAAAGGGATTCGATTTTTGGAACAAGGACATTCTAAATATCGCTGAAATATCTAGACACACAAAAAACATAATAAACTAAAGAAATTGTTCTACTTATCTTGATCTAAGAAAATATTAGAAAATCATTACAAACCCAATTTGAGATAGAGACTCGATTTAAAAACAAAAACATTCTATCTACTGTGAAACAAACAAACCCATATCCGGATAAAGCTAGAGAACGAATTCCGTCACGAAAAACTAATCTCAGGTCATTCAATAATTTTATATTATTAATAAAAGTTGCACTCGTTAATGTTTCCGTTTTGAATTTTTTGTATTTTATATTTGGAAATTGTTAAAGTAGATATAACAAAACACACACACACACACACCCTAACAGTCCCGATACAGATTTTTACAGGAGACTCTGTTAGGTTCTGACAAACCTTCCTTTACACATCGTAATTAAATTTCAAGAACCATAAAACATTAATAACAAATCTCACCATTTTAGAACTCTTTAAGACTTAGTTTAAACAAATTCTAAATAAAAATAAGAAAAATAAATCATATTTGAAAAAGAGAGAAAGTAATTTTCAGACTTTTAAATGTGTTCAATTTCTGATATTTTATAATTTTTTTTTAATGATTTAGTTTGTCAAAAATGAAATGCAAATTCAAGTATGGAATTTATACAATGGTAAATTTCAAAATATCGCAACATTTTCCCACAGCTCGGAAAATTATTCCGCATTTATTAAAATTCAGAATTTTGAACAAAAGTATAATTTTTTTAACAAAACAATCAACATTTGTGCCCCAATAGTAAGTATTTACTTGTTTAAAAAAATTCTTATTAATTTTGTATAGTATTTTCCATATTTAAAAAAGGTAAATGAAAATACTTCGTTTTCTTTGGATAACGTTTCAGGATTTTTCACGCGAATCATTGTTCACTTAGCAAAGGAATTAAATTTTCTGTAAGTTTATTCTCTATTAATTAGAAAATATAAAATATTTTTGTTTATTTCATTATTAACTTATAAACAATTGCATTGCAAAGATCGCCATTGTATAATTTTTTAGAAATTAAATATAAATATTTTTTTTGTTTTTTCGAATGTTTTATTCATCATAAGTTCAATGATAAATCAAAACTAGAAAATATCAGTTTTATATCAATAATATAAGATAATGTCGTTCTACAAACTGGGAAATGTTTACAAAGACTCCTAAAATAATTATGTATTTCTTCGTTTTGAGGTACATTCCAACTACCACTATCCGTCCTATTAATTAAATATTTCACAAATTAATTACAATAATATAATATTCATAACTTTAATTCAAATGTGTTAATAAACGTTTAGCAATTCCTTGTAACGTCTATTTCTCACTTTTATTTTCGAAACATTATAAAGTTAACCACTTGCACTGGTAATTAATTAACATTCGCGCGTGACATCCATCCAAAGCAATTCACAAAGATTAGGTATATTATTTTCACTTATGTAAAAAAAATCTGACATTAATTGTCACAATTTCATTTTTAAATATATGGACCCCTTTGATTTTTGTATTTATAAATATTTCGGTATTATTTCGGTATTAATACCGGTATCCCGGTTTTAAATTTTAAATACCGAAATACTGGTATTGAGAAAATGGCCAAATCCCGACATGCACTATATACAATATATGAAGTGTTGATAGAAATGCCAATTTGGCAAATGTCACACGAGTTTTTATATACGTTATATTGGCATTTGGAATAGATAGCAGTTGAATTACATAATAACTAATCCCAGCGCAAGTGGTTAAGTAAATAATTTAATTATTTCAGTATAGGAAAAATAAATAGTCAATACTTCCTCGAATGAGTCTTGAAAAACAATGAAAAAAGCAGTACGAAAGATTTGTGTTACATATGGAAAAAAAGAAAACGTCGACTTCTCACAACAATGAAAATAAATGAAATTTTCAATGATAATATTTGTAAAGTTTAGAATAACAATTAATTTTATTTCATTAAGCTATTTATTTAAAGTAATTTAATTCATTTATTATTAACAATAATAATATATATTACATACATAGAAAAAAAAGAAACACTATCTATAGTTATGATACAAATAAATGAAAGTTAAAAATATATCTAAATAACCAGAGACGAACAAAAACATAAATGATTTTACAGATAAAATCTACACCAATGCCCCACTTTGTGTCTATAATGGGTTCTGCAAAAATTCTACACAAACTGAAACGATGAAAATTGAAGTAGCATTTTTCCTTTAATTTCCTATTTATATTTGGATTTCACTCTCACATTTAATTTTTATTTTATCACAATATTATATTTCTGATATTTCATTAAAATTACTGAGAATTAAAAAATAATGCAAAATTACCAATATAAACGCAAGGCATTGTGAAACAATTTAAAGGCAAACTGAAAATAGAGTGTGAAAACATATTCTATACAAACCGATTTGCATAAAGTGAGATATTGGTTTATATCAAATTCTTTATAAAATTTTATTTAATTAGTTTTTTATTATTTATAATAAGTCTCAAATATTTGTTTAGCCCACTAATCTATCAACCCTTAGACGGAAATTACGGATCCAGAATCGGGAATCAAAGTTTATTTAGTGGATGCGTTGGTGATATTCAATCAAAAGTTTGAATACATATTTTGGTTAAACTTATTAAAATAGTTTAAAATATTATTAACATACGTATAATTTATTTCTATTTTTAAAAATGAAAGAAATTGATAATGTACTAATTACCATCTCTGCATCCAATATATGGATTTTGTGACGGTAGATTTAATGTGGAAATAATAAGAGTTTGAGGAGGTTATTGAAAAGTCTTAAATTATTCGAACATCCTCGATACAACTGTAAAATTTGAATGTTTTCGAAAAAAAAATTTTTTTTATTAATTTATAATTTTATATAATAATGTAAAATTATACTACAATTTCTTATATTATTTATAAAATTTTATAAAAAGTACAAATTCAATATATTAAAATGCAAACGACAAAACATAATTTCTATTTTTTTTAAATTTATTTCTTTCTGTGAAAGGTTTATAAACTTATATTCATCTTTTTTGTGTTTTTAAAACTACTAAATAGTCATTCGAAAATTAAGAAAATAGCCATCATCATTTTTTACCAACGAGAAAGAAGATTGTGTTTTAAGGTACATAATTCATTACTAAGTGTCACCAACTAAACTGAAGTCGAAATAGGAGAAAATGATTAAAATTCATCAATAAGTTAGAACGTTTCGAATATCAAAAAGCTATTGAAATAAAAATATTAAAAAAGGTGCATCGCTTTCCGCTAAAAAGAACGAATGCCTATAAGACTGATCTGAAGATCATTCCATATATAGTGATGCGATTTCTGAATTTGATCAGGTTAACCACGAATGGGTTATACAAAGTTAGTGCCATTTGCGTGGCTGATAAATATTCAGTAATAAATATTCCGTGATATTTAACCCTACACTGCATGACTTTTTATTTGTACACTTTCACTTAAACTGTAAGACGTTTTAAAAATTGATTTGGTAATACAAAACTATTGAGAATTACATTACGGTTTTTTTGTATTATATTGCAAATATAGCCAATACAATGTAATATGAGAGAACATTTACCGAGAACAAGAGCGAGACAGTTTTTATTCTAATAAGATAATTGTGTATCACCAGTGATACAATATGCAGTGTAGGGTTAATATATTGCATTTTATTTCATTTTGTGATTTTCTTGGAATCATAAATTTGAGTGAGCACTGACAAAATAGTTTATCAATTAGTAGACTTTTCAATTATTAATATGATAATCAGATCTTTCATTAAATCTTTGTCATTTTGGTGTTCATATCTGGCGCTTAAAATGGAGAGAAATGTAGCTAGAACTATAATAATTCCATGCAATTTTGTGCCTCTTCTAATTCATTCATATATCTTGTAAACCTTTCGTTATATTGCATCTAGAATAAGAGATTTTAGTATCAAATTTCTGAACAAGAAATATAGTAAAATTGTTTTTAAATAAATTTAATTTCAATTTATTTTTATTGTATTTAATTTTCAGAATAATTTAATTTAAAAGTCTTCTTAGTTATACTATTTGGTTTTAGAAAGCCATGCTAGCCGTTGGGGGATTCACATTGAACAATGAAAGACTTACAGTTGTAGATTATACATATCCGATTATGTATGATCCTCCAGTAATTATCTTTCAAAATCCGAAACCTAAATCTCGTTGGTGGAATATATTTTTGTGCGCTTTTTAGATTTATTGTTTGTTATTTATTATTGATGACATTTTCAGATCATTAAAGTTACCTGTTTGGATTCTGACGTTATTTTCGCTTCTTTTAGTGTCAATTATTACAACGGTATTTTGTAAATTTAGTCCATTTTCGGCATGGAATTTAAATTTGCCTTTTGCCGTCAAAGACGAAATTCTTTACGAAGAACACATATGGACTTCAATTGGAGTACTCGTTATGCAAGGTAGACATTTTAACAACTAAGGCACTTTAACATAATAAATAAAAACTTTGTAAATGATTTGAAAAGCATATATATATATATATACTTTATTTAAAATTATGAGTAGAAAACTTTGGGAAAATTATAAAATTTCTCCAATTTTAATAAAGATATCGCTTATCCAAGTATGGTTCTAAAAATATATCTTCTCCACCTATATCATTTTTTCTTATTTCTATAAGTTTCTACATTATGGATAGTAGAATGTTATTTAATTAAAAATTATTTTTCAATCAATATGCAGTCTAAGAGTTACAGATTTTATAATTCCTCGGTTCCATAGCTGAGAAATTTGAATAAAATATATTAATTTTTTTATCACAAAGATTAAACAAATTTTATGAAGATTAATATGTATATATATATATATATATATATAATAAATTAAACAAATTTAAACAAATTTAAAATAATTAAATATAAGTATGATTATAGAAAATATCAGGTTATTATATCATAAACCAAAACTAAATAAAGGAAATTTAAAAATTTTTGTCAACATTTGAAGCATGAATGAAAAAAAACTGTCAAATATTGAAAATTTAGTCACAAAGATTTAACTTTTTAATATCAATAGAAACAAACATATAAAATGATTACCTTATTTTTCGGTTTATAACTTATATTGTCGTATAATGAGCTTATTGAGGTAATAGAAAATATCGAGGAAATGGATAAGAGTATTATAATTGCAAAAATCTTTGGTTTTATTCAGGATTTTGAATTGATGTTGATGATGATGTCTTTCATTATCTAATGGAAAATACGTTTAACAGAATTTTAATAATTATTTAATATCTGAAAGGTCAAGATTTCTACGATTATCCGATGTCGTCGAGATTTGCAACAGCGTTTTGGTGGATATTTTCAGCTATCTTTTTAGCAGTTTATTCAGGTTATTCTCATTTTATTATTATATAACGGTAATGATAATTTCAGCGGATCTTACATCTGTACTAACAATAAATAGTGGTATGAAAATTCCCAATACTTTAGCAGATGTTGCAGATTCCAATGACATTAATTTACATTTGTCTGAGGGCGCTTACTACTACAATTTTTTAAAAGTAATTTATATATTTCGCAAATGCTTAAATAGAATGAAATAGATTTGAATATTTATTATAAAAATTTGAACTTAATTTATATTGAATTTTTATTTATTAGTATGATGTTGTCATTGAATTGTGTTAATTTTTGATTAAATAGTGTTTTATTTTAGTTAAATAATATTAATATAAATAATAATTAAATATTTGTTTATTTGATATAGAAAGAAGTCATAAATCATTTGTTTATGTTAAGAATTTTAAAAAGAAATTTATAATTTATATTAACCTTCATCAGTCCCTCGGGTCTTTTTCGACCCGAAGCGATTTTTTTTTGCAAATATATCATAAAATATTAATACTACATATCTGTAATTTCGTGACTTTGATTTTGTTGATATGGTAAACTTATTTTGGAAAAGAAAAAAAATTTGATACCTAGATTATCTCTTGTAAAAAAAGTAAAACTCCAGTCCCTCGGATAGAAATTGACCCAAGTGCATTTTTGAACAAATTTTTAGAATTCGCGGCGCAAACGGATGTTTATTTTTATCAGATTCTAAGAAGTTCTCTTTTCAAGAGACCTTCTAAGAAGTACTCTTTTCTAAGAAGTAATTTTTTCAACAAAATTTGACTATAGTTTTCAACAGTCGACTCAAAGACGCGGACGAGCGTGCATCAATAATATTTGTGCTACCCGTTTCATCACTTCTCGTTTTTATTGAATTTTTTGCTGGCAAAATTTCAAAAAAACTACATATAACCTGTGTTTATTTGAAAGAAAAAACGTTTTCATTATTTTATTACCCTTACTTTCTATTTTGTGTAGAATTATCATCATGTCAAGACAAATTGAATATGAAGAAGATAATTTACTTGAATTTTCATCGGGAAATGATACCTGCTCAGAGACATCAGATCATATTGAAGAATTGATTGAAACGTCTGATAGTGACATAGATGATGTACCTTCTGGATCTATACCATATCTTTCTAAGGATAAAAGTTTTGAATGGCAATCAGAGTCCTTTATTCAACATGGCCATCAATCATCATCAAACGTGATTAGAACTACCCCTGAAATCACAAGATATGCTATTTCTCGCATATCAACAGAGCTCTCTGCATTTCAATTATTGTTTACAAATTCTATAAAAACTATTATTATTCAAAATACCAATTTGGAAGGAAATCGCATATATAAAGAGGATTGGAAAAATATTGATATTACCAAATTGGATGCATATATTGGACTTTTATTGTTAGCTGGTGTATATAAATCGAATAATGAGGCTTTGGAAAATGTATGGCATGAAACAAAGGGTCGACATATATTCAAAGCTACTATGTCACTAAAACAATTCAAAATTCTATCAAAAGTCATTCGATTTGATGATCGTAGTACACGAGCTGCTAGAAGAAATACTGACAAATTAGCTCCAATTCGAGAACTGTGGAATAAATGGGTCGAAATATTACCACATCTTTATAATCCGAGCGAAAATATAACAATCGATGAGCAATTGGTTCCATACCGCGGAAAATGTCCATTTCGACAATACATGCCAAAGAAGCCGGCTAAATATGAGATTAAATTTTGGGTGATATGCGATAGCAATAATAGTTATGTATGGAATATATATATATATATATATATATATATATATATATATACTGGAAAAGTAGCTGGTGAAGCACCTGAATGGAATCAAGGAAGGCGAGTGGTTTTAGATTTGTGTCAACAACTTGAACGGAGGAATGTAACAGTTGACAACTTTTTCACTTCTTATGAACTAGGTCAAATATTACTTTCCAAAAAAAATACTATGATTGGCACTATTCGAAAAAATAAAACGTCAATTCCACCCGTATTGCTCGAAGTAAAAGGCAAGGCAATTTTTACTTCAAAATTTGCATTTACAAAGGATACAACCTTAGGGTCATACATTCCTCAAAAAAATAAATGTGTTGTCCTTCAGAGTACTCTTCACAAAAACAAAAGAATTGTCAGGTGGTTCTGAAAATAAACCTAATATTATATTAGATTATAATGCAACGAAAAGAGAAGTTAGACAAAATGATAGCCAATTACAGTACTCGAAGAAAAACAAATAGATGGCCAATTACTGTTTTTGCAAATATATTAGATATATCTATATCAAATGCATTTATTTTATTTATAGCTGTTTGTCCAGATTGGAATATAAAAAAAAATTATCAAAGGCGAATTTTCATTGAAACCGTGGGCGAATTATTGATAAAAGAACAAATGACAAGACGGACTCATTTGCCACGAGCGGCTAATTGCCAACAATTTATGTTAGAACAAAAATGCACAACTACATCTCCTTTAAAAGTACCAACAGCAAGGATACGTGGTCAAAAAAGAGGTAGATGTCACATTTGTCCAAATTCGGACAATAAACATGCATTAGATTGTGAATATTGTAAAAGATTTATTTGTAAGGCACATTCCTATAACGTATGTAATAAATGTAATAAATAAATAATTAACAGATAAATCGCTCTTTATTATTCCTAAACAGTCAACATTACCGTTACTAATAAAACTAATTTAATTATTCGCATTTTGTTTCTTTTAAGTCAACAATTTCTACCTGGGTCAAAAAAGACCCGAGGGACTTTAGTGTACAGTCGATTTAAGGGACGGATGAAGGTAATGAAGGTTATTTATAATCAAAATAAAATTAGCATGTTAAAATAAATTGATATGAAATTAAAATAATGAATTGAAAACTCAACACTTTAATTTTAAAATCACATTAATACACCCAATTCCGAAATTTAGTAACCTCTATAATTCACCATTTACGTCAAAATGAAGTTATTCAATTTCTTAAAAATGGTTTCCAGGTAATTTTTTTAAATTCAAGTAACTTTAAGACTTGAATTTTGATTTTATATAATTATGAGATCATTATTCAAGTTCTTAAATATTACTGTTAGTCAGCATTTATAATATAACATATTGATAATTAAATTTCAGGTGTTTTTTAGGAATTTTATGACATTTTATGAATTTATTTGGAATTATTTCCATAAAATGTAAGTTAGATATATTTTTAACTATAAATAAATAAACTAATCATCGAAGACATTTATTTTTTTATACGATTAGGAAAGAAGCGGCGTACATGTATGAAATAGTTTTTTAAATTTTTATAATCTTTCTGCAGCTCATTTCCCCCATTCTCAAAGGCATTAATAAACCTAATTTTGTTATTTTCTGTATATCTATGAAAATATAAATTTATTAAAATAATTTATTTAAATTTACGATTTGCAAATTTCTTTCTGGAAATCAAAAGATGTCGAAGGGCCTTCTTCAATATTTGAAATTCTACCTTCACACATAATGTAAAATATTTTAATGTTTTGTAATTTAATGAATAAATCTTAAATTGTCAGATTTTCACCTTCGCGAAAAGGCAATGTATCCTGAGAAATATCTAAATCTAAAGAAAGTTTATATTCTAAATTATTTTATAATTATATTTTAATATGTATTTTCTTCTTTTTCTCTGAAGCTCAAGGTAGACTGCCGGCATCTAACTTAAAGTATTTTCTTGCATAATTTTTTAATAATTTAAAAATAATTATATTTTAACAATATGTTAACAATGTTATTGGTTATTTATTTTGGAACAAATAAAGCTATAATAAATTTGCATGCATTTTTCATTATGTTTTTTGTGTTGGTATGTTCAATTATTTTTCTTTCACCTTCAGAAATCCTATAATAAAGTTATTAAAGTTCGGAACAATAAATTTCTACACACAGGTAAGTTTGTGTGTTCCTATACTATAAATTAATTGATTTTTTAGATTATAGAAGTTACTAAATTTCGGAATTAGATGTAGATGAAAACTTTATACATAAACTAGTGTGTTACACTTGAGTGTTACTACACCAGAGCATAAATTAACTCCACAAATAAAAAATAATTTATATTCTTAGAAAAATATGCACATTTACTTGACATAAGGATAAAAAATTATGGGTGAACTGCATAAATTAAAAGATTTTACGATTGGAAAGCAAATAAATATCTCTGTTGAGAAAAATAAAATACTAATACACATATAGTGCACACAACAACCCTAGAATAAAATACATACTTTGACAAATGTTAAGAGTATTATCATTTATTAAGAGTATTTTTAATTTTTAAATATGCGCTGTAGAAATTTTTCATGCGCTTTATCATATTTCAATTTTAAATTATATAAACATTACAAGCTTTGTGATACCCAATGCAAATCCCAATAGTAGACGAGTTTCGAGCTTTTAGTTCTCATCAGTACTATGCAGGAGACGCGAAGATTTCTCTTCGCCCAGGTAAGTATACAATATTGCTGATTCAACTCTATTGCATATTTTCCAGTGTACCAGGGAAAGAATACAATAGAGTTAAATCAGCAATATTGTATAGTTACCTGGCGAGAAAAGAAATCTTTGGGTCTCCAGCTTAGTACTGATGAGAATCTAAAGCTCGAAACTAGTCTACTATTGGGATTTGCACTGGGTATCACAAAGGTTGAAATGTTTATATTATTCAAATGTTAGACATCCTTACAAATAAAATTTACACAATTTTACAAATATTTTTAAATAAATTACAAGAAACGATAAAAAACGTAGAAGAAAAGCATTGCAAAACTTCATTTTTAAAAGAAATATTAAATTTAAAGTTTATTATTAATATTTTTATGTAATCAGAAATTTATTATAACAATCGCTAAATAATGGTATCGATTTAAATCTAACGAAAAGCACCAAATCCAATATATATATTTTACTACAATATATTTCGACAGAATCACTGTCATCTTCGGGTAGAATTGAAATCAAACTAAATCAATATAAATTGATCTTTATTTAAACAAACTAATTAACTAATTCATTAATTTTTTTAAATTAATTTCGCTAAAAATTTTACAAAATTTTGTTTTTTATATTCGAACTTTAAAAATTATAAAAGTCTTAAAATTTTTAAAACTTTTAAAACTCACAAAAGCTGAAACCAAACAAGATTCTAATAAATTTTCCACAAAATTGTGTTTACTAATATTAATCAATTGCTTCAGTCGATAGTGATCAGGAACTTGAAAACGGAGATGATGGACAGTCATTCCAATGTATGTGGCATTGCACCCATGACATAAATGGAAATCCGAGCTGGATAAACAAGAAGAAAAGTAAACAGAAGGAAGATTTGGGCCCATTAGTTTGACACAATTATTAAATCGATACCATTATTTAGCGATTGTTATAATAAATTTGAAAGTTACTCTTTGTTTTTTCCGATACTCAATAGAAGCACTTTGGAATTGATGAAGAGATGTAGAAAATTAATGAAAGAAAAACTAGCAGTGATTGGATTGGATATGTATGATACAAATTGTGAAGTTGGTCTATTTCGGTTCTTGATTAGATGGTGTTCAGATCTTGGTTTTGAAAATATATGTCATGGGTGCAATGCCACATACATTGGAATGACTGCCCGTTTAGTTTAGGCTTACATTTCAACGTTGGAAGGTGGTATCTAATTCCTGTTTTTTGAATTTCGTGTTTATTAGTGGATTTCAGTTGTTACTTAGATGGTTTTCGGATCTTGGTTATGAATATTTATGTCATGGGTGCAATGCCACATACATTGGAATGACTGTCCGTCATCTCCGTTTTCAAGTTCCTGATCACTATCGACTGAAGCAATTGATTAATATTAGTAAACACAATTTTGTGGAAAATTTATTAGAATCTTGTTTGGTTTCAGCTTTTGTGAGTTTTAAAAGTTTTAAAAATTTTAAGACTTTTATAATTTTTAAAGTTCGAATATAAAAAACAAAATTTTGTAAAATTTTTAGCGAAATTAATTTAAAAAAATTAATGAATTAGTTAATTAGTTTGTTTAAATAAAGATCAGTTTATATTGATTTAGTTTGATCTCAATTCTACCCGAAGATGACAGTGATTCTGTCAAAATATATTGTAGTAAAATATATATATTGGATTTGGTGCTTTTCGTTAGATAATCATAAATTGATTAATAATATTGATCGAAATAACGGAACAGAGAGAAAATTTCAAAATAATATTCTTCTATTACATAAGTTTATTAAAACAATTTTAATAATGTTGAGGTCTGTAAATTAAAATAAAATTTAAATGAAATTTAGGTTGGTAATTTAAATAAAAAGTAAGTGAAGAAAAAGTACAAATAAAAGCGTGATCATGCACAGAATTGATAGTAAAAGAAAGTACGATGGAAGCAGTATTAGGAAATGGCAAAAGCAGTTATGAAAGGCAAGTATCCGGAAATCCGAGAAAAATCAATAAATTGTAAAATCATCGAAATCGAATTGGAAAAACGGGATAGGTATAGATTAGCTAATGGTCAACAAGATGATGATTAGGGATTTATCAGAAAATGGTTAGGAAGGGTTGAAAAGCATTCAAATGTGTAAAAACAGAAAACATTAATTAATTAATTAATTAATTGGCTAATAGAAAACCCAAGCTAGTGGGAAACTGGAGCCAATGGAGAACCCGAGATATGAAGGAAATCCGAGCTGGATAAACAAGAAGAAAAGTAAACAGAAGGAAGATTTGGGCCCATTAGTTTGACACAATTATTAATTGGAAAAGAGCAAGGAGAAGATAGTGCGTGTAAAAAGGCCGGACAGGCCATTAATTATCTTTGTTCGTTGGTGGACCATTATGGGTGACAGCCTAAGCAAATGTCAAGTGAGAGATTGGCTCGGCAATAACCATTTGCATCACGATTTTGAAGAGTATATAAGGAAGGGGAAAATCAGAGCAAATCGGCATTTTACCTCAACTAGGGTTAGAAGAAATCGAGCTTAGGAAAAGGTAAAAACGAATTTAGGAGATTAGGAAAAAGAAGAGATAGAATAAGAATAAAAAGGGTGAAAAAGGATCAAAACAAAGAGAAAAAGGAAAACGTTGGTCAAGAGAACCTAAGGAAATAAAATGTGAATATTATCTTTATCAAAGCATCAACAAACTCGAACTGTTGGACTATTTATTATTGATTGTGTATTGTTGAGAGAAAATATATTTTGATTTCAATATACGTTGGATCGTTTATTGTTTTGATTCAAAGGACACGAGGAGTCAGAGGTAACCGACGTAAATTAACTGAAAACCCAACTATAATATTAATTTCTTAATATTATTTCATATCCTTCTCTAGAGCCCATTCTCTAAGTCTTTGCAAGGTCTAGGCATATGATTGATCTATCGAAGCTCATTTTGAGAGTTAATGGGTATAACTTCTTCTGTCTGATCGTCGTTCATGTATGGCGTTTCATCTAGTGATAACGGAATTTCCTTCTCCATTGTCCCATTTAGCTCCTTTGGAGATTGTTGGTTATTACTTGCTAATTTCAAGTCGTACAATGAAATCTGAAATATTATCGGATTTTTCTTGTTTTATCATGAAATATCTACTTCTTTCTGCTACAACCAACCTTGATTTCGGATGTAAGGATTTCCTTATTGCTGATTTGATTCCTTCATATCTGGATTGTTCTTGGGGATAGAATGGATCGGATTTTGTTAAGTGCCTCGAACCCACATAAAGCCATGAAGTTGTATGTAATTGAAAATTTTGTTTCAGAATCCGTCCATTGGCTTATTTTAATTATTGCATTGAATGTGAGTAGCCATGTTTCGCATTGTTCTGCATTTGTGAGATCTATATGTGGGTAATCTTGCTCGTGACTCCATTGAAGTGAATTGAATAACAAGTTTATTTCAAAATTTTATTCTTCTATTACATAAGATTATTAAAACAATTTTGGTTATGGTCCAAAATCTGTTGAGTAAATTTCTTTGTGCCGAGTAAATTTTTTACATTTAAAGAAATTTTTTAATGTGAAGTAAATTTCTTTATGTATAATAAAGCGTGTTTAAATTTATTAAATATCATTATTGCCCATATTATGATTATCTTCGAATTATCAAAATAATCATTCGTTCAAAAACTTATGCGATATCGCATAAAAAGAGATCGATTTATATGCCCGACTGATTGCTTTCAATTGTCTCTTACCAAAGCAAAACAAGAATTGATGGATTTGAGTGGTGGTTCAAAATATGTAAAGGATGATTTTCATTGCGAAAAGATAGTGAGTTTGAAAATTATAAACTATCATTCGAAAAACTAATTAAAATTATTGAAGCATTTATCTTAGAAGATAACATTACAAGAACAGCGGAAAATCTTTCAATTTCGAAAACAACAATAATTGCCATAAATAAACTTTAAGAAAAAAAATTAAAGCTTTTATGGATGGTTCTACAATTTTATTAGGATGTGAAAATGTTATTGTAAAGGAGGACGAAAGCCTCATACATAAAGGTAATTTTAATATGATCGTGGAAGAATAATATCACAGAAATGGGTGTTGGTATGATTGACACCATTTCAAAATGGCAATAATAAAATACGTGCATTCTAGAGATAGAGAAACGCTAAGAACAGCCCATATTGATCATATTAAAAGTGATAGTATATTGATTACAAACTGTTGGAAAGAATACAATAATATTTTTGAGGATCAAAACATCACTCATTTAACTGTGAATCATAACAAATATTTTGTTGATCCTGTTACCGGTGCAAATACGCAAATGACTGAAAATCTTTGGATGCATTTGAAAACATTTTTAATATCAAATTTGTATTGTAATTCTGATTGTTTGGAATTTTATTTTGCAGAATTCATGTTCAGAAGATTGCATAAAAGAAATACAAAAACTTTTTCTGAAAAGCTTTTGGAATTATTACGAATAAATTAGTCTTCATTTTGTATTATTATACTTATATTATTATAAGTAATTTAACGTATTAATATTTTTATGTTTATTTTAATTTATGAGAATTTACTCGACAGATTTTAGACCATAACCACAATTTTAATAATTTTAAATTCTTATTATTTTCTTCAATAAGATAAAATAAAATCCGAAATTTTTTTGTGAATGAAAACATTTTATAATTATTTTAAAAATATTTTTGTATATAAAAATTTAATAAATTATACAATTTCTCCGAAATTAGCACGGAACTTATGAAATAATAATATTGTATTGAATTTAAGTAAAACATTTATTCCAAAACAAAATATATATTTATTATTATTAATCTTTATTTAAATAAAAATAATAATTTTATTGCATTTCAGTATTCAAAGGACGATACCTTTCAAAAATTATTTGCAAAAAGTATTTTTGTAAAAGATTGTTATTCTTTGGTAAGCTATTTTATTAATTAAGATTATGTTATCTTTATTTTCATTTATCACAATAATTTTAATTTTAATAATAATAGTTGATAGAATTATTAAAAAATACTATTAAAAAATAATTTTCATAAAATATTATTAACTGATAGTTCAGAAAAATACTCAAAGATTCTACATTCAGATCAGACACAAAACATTTTTGGTTTAAAAAAGAGGTTTGAAAATTGTCAATCGATGACTTAGAAATTTTTTAAAATATTGTTTTCTCTGTAATAAGGCTTAATAAAAAATAGTAAGTAATCCGCTGTTCTTTATTAAGCCTTATTTCAGACAAAAAATATTTAAAAACATTTCTAAGTCATCGATTGGCAATCTTTAAACCTCTTTTTTAAACGAAAAATGTTTTGTGTCTGATCTGAATGAAGAATCTTTGAGTATTTTTCTGAACTATCAGTTAATAATATTTCAGACATCTGAGTGCATTTTTTATTAATTTTCATTATTATATAAATTTTACTGATATTTGAGTCTCCTACGCTTATCAACATTCAAAGTTGCATCTGTATAATTGTGAAATTTGTTAAAATGTGTAATTATGAAACATAAAAATCAAAATATTTCCAAAAAAAATTATAAAAGAGGATAGTAGTTGTTAAAATAAGTGCATGCAAAGTAATATTTATTTACTGGAAATACCCCGGCCTACAAAAAGTCTGCAGTCAGGCAGTTATTTACATATTGCAATTTATAATGAACGTCTGCAGTACAAATATGAACAGCAATGGTAACAAAGCACACACGCACGAACTCACACACTGATTATGACTACTCACACCAGACACACAACAGTGATAACAGTGAGTCATGTTAATGAAAAATTGTCATTTTCTTAGAATATAGCTACTCGAGAAGAGCTTACAGACTTTCCGAAATGCATTATTCACGGATGTTACCTTTGTGGAAAAAGTCAGAATGAAACCGCTGCATTGACTGGCCATCCCAAAGGAACTATTAATTACTTTCTGAGGAAGTACCGCCAGGAGCAGACACATGTCGACAACGGCAGCTGAAACGACTTGTGGTGACTCATCGTCGGTTTCCCTGTCCAAGTTAGTGTCTACATTTAATACTGGCCCTGTGCATGCCAGCATGTCCATCTTCGTCGCGCATTACATTTTCATGGTTTCTATGGCAAATACTTTGGAAGGAAGCCTTTGATTACAGAAACAATTCGTCGTCGCTTGAAGTGGTGCCGAGGAGAGAAGGAGTTGGACAGCAGAACAATGGCGCTCAGTAATTCGGAGTGATCAGATTTCACTCTTTTCGAATCTGATGGACAGCAATTCTGCTGGCATCGTGTAGGAGAATGATTTCATCATGACTGCATTCAGCCAACTGTGAAATATGGAGAGGCTCCATCATGTTTTGGAGTCTTTTCTAAGCTTGTGGAACTGACCCTCTAGTGAAGTGTAGCAACCGCATGACATCAGTAGAATACTGTACCATTCTGAAAAATGAGCTTGTTTCCTTTCTCCCAGAAATTGAGGTATTTTCCAACAAGATAATGCACCAATTTATACTTCGCACATTATGAAGGAATTCTTTTGGACTGGGTTCCACAAAGCCCTGATCTGAATCTTATTGAGTTTCTGTGGGACGTTCTTGGTATAAAAGTTCGCAAAAGGATTTCCATTGCCCGGAACACCTCCGAACTGGAAACGCAACTGCACTGAGGAATGTTACACATCTCTACTGATTTCCTGGCAAAAGTGGTTGATACAATGCCTAAACGAGTGCGCTTTGTTATTCAGATGAAAGTTAATATAACGAAGTACTAATTCTCTCAGCACTACATATATTCAGTATTCGTGTGTGTTTGTGACATTTGTTCTCATTGCTATTCATTATAAACTGTTCATTATAAACTGCAATATGTAAATAACTGCCTGACTGGAGACTTTTGGTAGGACCGTGGTATGTCAGAGAAGATTTAAACACAATATTTAAATGAATTTATTAATCAATAAAAAAATCCTACACTATTAATCATTGAAAGTATAAGATGATTGTTTCTGGTTAGCAGCAAGGGCCAGATTATCCAGTAGGCACTGTGCCTAGGGCCTACGAAAAACAATTAATTTAAATTTCTTTATCAATTTTTTATTGAGTGATTAAAATAAGAGAAATAAAGACAAAAATGTAAAATTAAAGATCAATCACTTTTATAATTAGAAACTTTTTTGTGAAGTTGTTATACACAGTAGACTAAATTATATAAACTCTACGGCTCTTTACATGAGCAAAATCACAAATAACATCTTCAATTGAAATTTCCCGTATTAAATCGTTTTCAATTGAAAAAAGTGCAAGAGAAGACAATCGTTCTTGTTCCATCGTTGACCGCAGATAAGTTTTGATAAGTTTCAGTTTTGAAAAAGATCATTCACCTTCACAGCTTGATCCAAAAATTGAAGATAAATTCGAAAAGCAATATTCACATTTGGAAAACTTGTGACCAACTTGTTTTCTATTTGGGACTTCATCATTTCAGCAACAGATTTTGTTTCGACGAACATTTTGGAAAACAAAATAAACTCATCGGCAAATGCTTCTTCCAGATCTGATGAATATATCTTAATTAATACGTTTGCTTTAGAAACTATTTCATCACTTGACAAAGATCTATCAAGAAGAAAACTGAACCTGTAATGTATTCCTGCGTAAGCTGCTCGCCGTTTTTCCATCTCAATCATAAGTCTGTATATGATCACATAGAAGGACTGTGTACAGAAATGGTCACGAGCTCTCAAATTTAAACTCATATCAATATGATTCTCATCCATCACGACGTCGTTCAAATCTTGTTCGCACATGTTTGCGCTTTGTACATTCTTTGTAATCGGATTTTGTAAGATCTTTTGCCATACTTTCAAACGCTTTGAATTTATTACGTGTTTCATGAAAGTGTTTTATGAGAGTGCACAACTCTATTCCAGGCTGCTGCAAAGCTTTATTGGCTATATTAATTTGTTGAAGTAAATCTTTCCAAATCAAACACATTAGCGCAGTCTCATAATAGTCTAAATTTTTTATTAACGATTTTGATTCATGGACACCTGCTGGTGGTTGGCGTTTGATTTCAACATTAACAAACAATGCTAGGCGAATCTCCAAATAGTCTTCATACAAAGCGTTTGTAGCATCATTGCGTGCTGACCATCTTGTTTCTGACAGACTTTGTAGAACAGAAGCGTTTGGTTTATCTTTATTTCGCTCTTTAAATTTTGACCATCTCTGTGGTGAAGCCGAAAAGAATGTATACACTGACTGAGCAATACCAAAGTACTTAACTGCTGCTGAACAATACTTCACCGCAGATGAACCGTCCAAATTTAAGTTGTGAGCAGAGCATGGTATCCATTCTGCTTAACTGTTGATCTCTCTAAATATAGCTTGTACGCCAGAATAAATTCCACTCATGTTGCTGGCATTATTATATGATTGAAATCGACAATTTGTAATATAACACCATGAATAAAACATCATAATATAACACCACAAAATTAAGAGTATTCACTACAAGATCAAACAAGTATTTTCTTTCGTAATGTTCAATTAGAATAAACTGAAGAAATCTTTCCAAAACATTTCCATTTGGGATGACGTAACGAATAACCAGTGTAAGTAGATCCATGTGACCAATATCAGGAGTTGAATCTATGCTAATTCCAAAATACTTTGCATTCTTTATTTCAGAAATTATCAGCGTCAATAACTTGGAACCTAATATATCAATGAACTTATCACATATAGCTGAAGACATATAAGATACATTCCCCTTTCCCATGTTTCCATATTTTCGAATGTGTTCTATTAGAAATGGATCAAATTCAGGTAAAAGATCAATACAGTCAAGATAGTTTCTATTGTCATGACAGTTATGCAATTCAGTCTCACACGAAAAACTAATCCTCTTACAGCAAGAAATTTTATAACTGCAATTATTCTTTTCAAAACTTCAGTCCTGTATTTAAACAATTTCTCTTTTTCTTTATGGAGCTCTGCATTAATTCTAGTGGACTTCTGACGTTGCAACATCATTGATAGAGCAGCAATATGGTCTTTAGATTTATCTTTGCAGTTGCATTTTTCCAATCAGGTCTAGCAATAGATGCAAGAAACATAACTTTTGATATGAATCTTTTTGATTTTATTTGGCGATGCGTTTCAACCTCGTCTGTTTCATGATAATAACGGCTTTGTTTCTCAATTAGATAAAACCACTTTTCATTATTGTGAACAATATCAAACATATCCAGGAATCGAATTCGGTCATCTTCATCTTCAAAAAAACTGCAAATTACGGAATATAAATATAATCCGCTCATCTTTATTTGCATCAGTAAACTGAGACATTTTTTTGCCATGCAGACTCGCACTTTTACAGTTTTTATCCGGCGATGCAGAGACGTTTTTGACATTTTCAAGGCACCTAGAAGTGATCTGATTGTTTTTCGTTTGTTCAATGGCACATTTCGAATTTTGCCATTTAATTCAAAACTCTTCTTTTTTGAACCAACTCGACCGCGTTTTTCGAAGCCACATTCGATGGATTTATTTCTTTGCCTCATTTGCAAATTTTGGCTATAGTTTGAATACTCACTTGGTATTTAGCTGCAATGGAATTGCATGCACCACTCTTAATAATTCCGTTGTCACCTTCACTTAACAAATCTTCATATATTAGCCTCCATTGTTTATTGGAAAGTTTATTTCGTTCCATATACATGACGAAAAACTGAAATTGTGTTTAACAAAATGATAGACAATGTCCAGTAATCATAAAAACCTTGTTAAATATGAACAAATATTTTTAAAATTATCGTTACTTTCTTTAATTCTTGACAAACTATAGAGTATTTTAAGCTTTTTGTGAAAACTATATGAGACAACGATTTTTGTGGTTTTTGACCTTTTATGAAATAATGATGAAATAAAACAAGAAGATACGTCTATATTTATGGTAAATGATTTTTTTAGAAAGTCGTATGATTAATTCAACTCATAAAAAAAATATTGAGATAGAGCCGTATATTTGTGATAATCCGCGGACACGAAACGAAAACTATCCAGTATTATGGGACAGAGGAGTATTAATCATTGAATATTAAAAAATCAAAAATTGTTTTTTAGAACAAAGTAATCTAAAGACGCAATAATGTCTGATCTAATTTATTTTTTTTAAGAAATTACGAAAAAACATTAGAATAAAAGGAATTAAGATATCAAATTTTAATTTAATGAGAAGTTTTGATTTTTAAAAGTTAAAAAAAATTATTTCGTTTCCAAATAACAGTTAAAAGGATCTTAATCATTAATTAGGAAAGGGTCCAAAATCAGAAATTTGTTATTTTATCTAAGTTAACGAATAAAAAGAATTTTGAAATGAATTGTATGTATGTTTATTTTTATATAAAATGTTCATGTTATTATATAAGTATGCGCATTCAGGTCATGGTTTCTTAACCTTGGGTCCATGGGTGATTTGTCGGGGATCCGTTGACTACATTTATTTTGGAATTTTCAAAATGTTTTTAACTTGAATTTTATTATTTAGTACAACAACATGAAATAAAACCAGATTAATTTGTTTTAAATCAAAATAATATTTTTTCGACTTTAAACAAAGTTCTGTTTAAAAATGGATTACGATTTAAAAACACTTGGAGAGTTCTGTTTTCTGTGAGAAAAGCCTACTCTTTGATTGTAAAACAAGCTTTTAATCTAACTCCTTGATCCTCGGAGTTAGGAGTTTAGAAATTCGAGCCGATTTTGAAGATCATAAAACGGTTTGAAGGATCATTTTGATAGTAATTGTTGCTTGAATATTTGAATATTTGAGCGAAGTCAAATATCCCAGAATATACATTATTATGTAATAGTTTGTCAGAGTATTACGGGGTAGGGCATTACATAATTTCATATATACATTGACATACTAATTGATCTTTTACCTGATGTCATAATTGACCCTTACCCTCGTGACCATTCTCTATTTAGTTGCAAGCTAATAATATTTTATTACTAATTGCGCATTAACCCACATCTGCATAATAATCATCCACACTTACTAATTACTACCATTTCTTCTTTGTTATTTTCTATGTCTTATAAATAGAACATTTTCACAATGCTTTATCTTTCAAATCATTTGAATGACACTTATTTAAAATTATTAAAACATGGAATATTTCGATTGTTAATTGAAATTTATTATATGAATTACTAATCCAACCATAAAATAAAATAACCATTACGTGGTCTGAATTGTAATTTCAAAACACCTATTAATAGGGCAAAGAATAATTTGCATTTAAAAATCAAGAATTTTGCATTTTTTTCTAAAGATTTTGCATTTATGAATGATTGCTATTGTTAAATTTTAAAATTAAAAATAAATAAGTGATGCTTTTTTGACTTACAGTAGCTATCGACAGAAGTTTTACGACTGATCTACAAATATGCTCCACAAGTTGTAAAACAATTTTTGTATCGGATGACAAGAAAACTCACCTTTGAATTCACGCACAAATCGTTTAATATTGTCGAGGACCGTTTTTTTGTTTTTGACCATGTGCGAAAAATTTAATAAGAATTGAATATCGTTAAATTTCAAACAAACAAAAAAAACTTTTCATTTATTAAATGAATTTTGCATTTTTTTGCAAATTACTTGGCCCACTTATTAAGTTAGTTTTTCGAAATCATTGGACGATTCTAATGAAAATATCAATTTAAACTAAACAAAGCATGCTGATTCAGATTATATTTAAATATTTTTTATGAAATTACTTTTAAAAATAATTCACCCATACAAGCATTTGAACCCAAATATTCATATTTTTTTAAAAAATATTTTACAATGAACTACAGCGAGTTATATTTATTTAAATGAATTTATTGTGACCCGTGATAGTATTTTTCCGAAAATTTGGCCCTTCGATTGATTTGGGTTGGCCACCACTGAACTACCTCGATGGTGATAATAAGGTGATTAAAAACACTACTAATTTTTAAATATTCTAGTAAATATTTAAATTTTGTATCTGTAAAATCTATGAATTAAAGCTTGATTTAATTAATTAAAAATTTTCATTAAATAAAAACATTTATAAATTTATAAGAAATTAAACACGATTTTTGATTCTTAAGTTAGATTTTTTAATTAATTTTACTAATTTCAATTTGGTTGATTAAAATTAACCGATTTTGAATAAATTTGTTGATGTTAATAATTTTTAAACATACGATTGTAAATTATTGGTCAATGTTGATACATTTTCAAATAAATTGTATATCCTTTTTTAATCAAATTTTTCAATGCCTTAATAACTACTAAAATTTCAAACTTTAATTATTATATTAAAAAACTTAATTTTTCTTGAAATTAATTTCAAATAATAATTTAAACAGGCCTGTCCAATGTGTGGCTCTTGAGCCACGTATGGCTTTTTAGATTTATTTCGTGGCCCCCAAAATAAATCTGAATTAAGAAGGTTGTGGCTCTTATAAAAAAACGAAATTTCATAGAAAAAAAGCGAAATTACATATTTAGTTAGAAATGGGTTTCATAATAAAAATGGCATGAAAGCATGTTATTTTTACATAATGAGAAATAGATGTCTCTGAGCAAATAAATAAAACCATATATTCAAGATAAATGTTATTACATGTATTTAAAAACCGTTGAAATTTTTCAAAATTATAAGAAAATAATAACAAATCAAGTATGCATATTTTTAAAAGTCAAAAACATTGGATAGTGAAAAATAAATAAATTTTGAAATAAATGATTGGTTAAAAAACATTTATGTAAAAATTAAATTTTTTTATTTTTGCCAAATTATGCCTCTCCATAATTTAAGTTTATGGTTAATGGGTTTTATGGAAGAAAAGGTTGGCCACCCCTGATTTAAAGTAAATTCTCAATTTTGATTCATTCGTATTGACATTGAATAACTTCAAACAAATATTATCTCACTTCAATAGACTAAAAATACTAGTCATTATTCAGTAACCATTTCTGTCATCAAACAAATTCATTACATTTAATGTCATATGTCAAAATCTGAAATATTTAAGCACTAGTAATCATATTTTCATGAAATCAATCACTTAAAAAATTCCTGAAATAACCTCTAATTATTAGAGTCTAATAAATCCATTAAAATCATTGATAAATTAATCAGATTATTCTTATTATCCGTTTCAATGTCCAACATCTAACCATCCATAGAAAAATCACCCGTAAAAACTTTAACTTAACTATAACTTTCCATTAACTTTAAGCACAAATTACTTCAAGTAATTTACAATAACAATAAAAAATTTATTATAAATACATCTTCATTGGTATTGAACCTTAAATCTCCTTTAAAATGATCATACAATTAAAAAATTAACCTCTAAAAGCTAAAAATTATCAAAATTTAATTAATTACTTTGAATAATTTACAATAAAAAAGACAAAAAAACTTGATTAATAATAAAACTATTTTTTATTTTTGAAATATGTAGATGTTTTAATAATATTTTTTGATGTTCTGTTTTTTCATTATTGTTCATTGTTTATAACGAACAATAAATAATAAATATTCATTTTAATAGATAAAAGCTCTAATGATAATAATTAATTTCAGTATAAATATTATTAAAATAAAATAGATTGAATTATTAAAGGAGTAGCTGACTTAATATTTTTTATTACAACTTTAATAGTAAGTGAGAAAGAATTTTATGTGAGGCATTAGCGAATAAATCACAATCCCCTTAATTAAAACTCAATTTGTTTGGCGCTTTAGTGTTTTTATTATTAAAATGTTTAAATTAAAAAAATCATATTTTTTAGAAATATTAAAGTAAAGAAAATAAATATAATTTAATCACTTTAGTCGTTTCGTAAATTTTACTTCCGTTTGTATCTTTAATTAAATTAATTAAGTTTAATTAATATTTTATGTGCATTCCTTCTTTATGAATTTAATTAGATCATATTTAACAGTTTTAAATATCCTGTATTAAATTTTTATTCTAAATAATTACCTTTAATTATCTAAAAATTACTGTTTGGTTAATTCACAATTAAAAATAATTTTGTTTCTTATGTCTAAAAACGAATTAAATTTTTCATTGAAATTAAGCTGGAATCTTCAACGACCACAAATATCGCCTGTATAACGGATTACAGTCAAGCCAGATATTCCAAAATGATTAACTGTTCAAGGTTTTCAATTGTTTCAGAAGTTATTCAAAGCGCGTCTATTGGTTTTTTGTTACCAAAACTTGCAGAATTTAAAGATTCCATAAACAAAGAGTAATTTTTATGTAAATGAAGCAAATACAGATAATATGAATGAAATTTGAAATAAATGTGTAGTCATAACCCAAAGCAGGCAACCTACGTATTCAAAAATGAATTATTTATCAAAGTATTCAATGATTTTAAGGATCATCCGAAGTTCAATTTATTCAATTGAAGTTGAAGAACTTGCAAATTTTGATCACTTAGAAAATTATTTAGGGTTAATCTTTCAAACGATAAAACACTGGGTTCATTTCATATTCTTGATGATCTAGTTCTTTTTCAATGTTCCTAATATTAATTATTCCATGTTGCAAAGTTGACAATTCTAGAAAATTCTCCAGACATCTTTTTATCTTATTAAATACCAATAAATTTAGTTGATTTTGTATTTGCTATAACACGTTATCAAGGGTTGGGATTGTATAAAAAAGTGTCATCATTAATCAAAAAGTTATTAATTAAATAATAAATTGATTTTCGGTACTTCCGTGTTATCTTACCCCCAAAAATTAAATTAAAAAAGAAGACATATAATTATTATATTTATTTTCTAAATCACAGTTAGAAACTCAGCAAATGTTTGTAAAGAGTTTGTAAATGGTCATCCAGGTGGTCAGAAAACCACAATGTCGTTGAGAATAGTGTCGAACACATTGGCACTGTTGCTTAGAACACGTTTGCGACACATAAACTCACATAATCACATAAATCACAGATAGCCTTAATAAATTCATGTTCAATAATGTTCAATAACGTCATCAATAATGTATTCTCTCATTTTTTATCGTGATCGGATTATTGCCCACACGAAAAATGCCCACACGAAAATTGCCCACAGAAAATTGCCCACAGATAGTTTTGCCCACACGATTAATGCCCACACAGAATAATGCCCACAAGGAAAAATGCCCATATAGACAAATGCCCACATAGAAAAATGCCCACACGAAAAATTATTTTAAATATAAAAATTAAATTAAAAATAAATAGAGAAATACAAATACTTAATACAAATATGCATTTATTAACATAGAAAAATGCCCACACGAAAAATTAATTTAAATATAAAAATTAAATTAAAAATAAATAGAGAAATACAAATACTTAATACAAATATACATTTTAAATTTATTGTAAATTAGCCAACTTTCTTAAGTATACAATTTTATCTTCTGTTGTACTATATTGTTGCACAATAGTAGATACCGAATCAGATTATTTTTGGTATTTCCTATTTTTAATTTCAGGACGACCCGTTTCTGCGTTAGCTAGTGTCAATCTATGGCAAGCTATATCTCGCTGCAATCCATCAAATAGAAACCAAATGCTGGGATGACTACAGTGGAACAAAGAATTCAATGCATTATGAAATCCCTCACAGCAATTTGTTGTTTTCGGTGATTTCTCCAAAGCTGAATCATAATGATTCCACAATTCAATAGAGAACAGCGGATTTCTACCAGCTGCACCCTCAATATATGTGCCAAAAAAATATGTCAGCATTTCACTATAATTCTCTTCTTCCGGATAAGTTGCTGCAAGCTTAGTAAATACTGATCTAACATCAGATGGAGGCACAAATGACAATGCTGCTAATGATTTCAGCTTTAGTTTCATATCCAGGTTGTTTTCAAAAGTAGTTTTTAGACCAACAGAACTAATTTTTCTTGTTATACTTTGGGCCAAATGAAAATAACAGCCTCTCATATCAGTCTGTGGAAATGCAATTCTGGCTGCATTCATCGCTGCTTTCTCAAAATCTAGTAATATTCTTTCAGGTGCCAAATTTGGTAGCAAGTTCTTTAATATTTCAAACATTTTTTTGTATGTATCTCCGTTTTTTTTAACAAAAAATAAATACAAGGTGGATAAGAATTACCAACCTGAGCATGCCAAGTATAAAGTTGATAAAACATGCTTGGAACTTTATCAAAAGTTCCATCTCCGAATATTGTATCTTTATTTAATTCTTTTAAGAGATAAATATCTCCTAAAACCAGAATTCTGTCTGGATCACTTGCACCTGAATCATGAAGTACTAGCTCGGTGTATTTATCTGGAATTTCAAAATTTGTATCTTTAGGTACTGGTAAATGTCCATCTCTTCTAAAATTCAGTAGATTTCGTGATATTGAAAGTTTTTTCGGCATAAACGCTAGTGCTTCACTGCTCACTTCTAATAAAATACTCCCCATTACATTTCTAGGAGTAGCACCAATTGATGTCATCGCATCCTGCATTTTTTTCTTTGCTAAATTACATTCTATTTTTTGTGGGCATGATTCATGGCAATGTTGCGTTGGTTGATTTACAATATTGCCATCTTTAGTTTTTATGATGGAATGACAGTTTATAATGCGATGTTGCCTGCATCTCCAAGTCAAAACTCAAACTCAAACCTACTCAAATCTACTCAAACCCAGAGTAAATTAAAACTCGATTGCCTCTCTGCGTACTAGAATATTCCATTTTCAGACCTATAAAAATATTTAAAAAAATATCGTTTGAAAATTATGGTATTAAAAGTATTATATTAACAAAAGAGAATTTAAATATTACATATTAGAGGTCAATATATAATGTAAAATTTGTAAATTTATTGTTGATACATTTTAATATTTTATTTTAAATCACTAATAGATTATCTCCTAGATAGAATATAATTTTTGATTTTTTCTCTATTTATTTTAATTTAATTTTTATATTTAAAATAATTTTTCGTGTGGGCATTTTTCTATGAGGGCATTTGTCTATGTGGGCATTTTTCCTTGCGGGCATTATTCTGTGTGGGCATTATTCTGTGTGGGCATTAATCGTGTGGGCAAAACTATCTGTGGGCAATTTTCTGTGGGCAATTTTCATGTGGGCATTTTTCATGTGGGCAATAATCATCTAATCATTTTTTATATTGTTATTTTAATTGTATTTTATAATTTAATTTTTGGGGATAAGATAACACGGAAGTACCTGATTTTCTTACAGCTAGATTAATACTCACTAAAGTTTTGCATGGAGAATAATGATTACATGCATCTTAGAACCTTTATATCACTTACTAAAATTTCCCAATATTTCATGAAGTAATTTGATTATAATTTGATATTCTGAACAAAAATCAATTTTATTCACTTCTTTTCATAAAAACATATTTTTTCTAATATTCTATATCTTTTTATTCTCTTTTTATAACTTATTCTGACAATCTCTGGAAATGTTGATAGATTTATTTAAACTCGAAACTATTATTTGGAGGTTTTTTCAATTCACTTT
>CAUHTR010002225.1:0-62634 GCA_959609185.1 Schmidtea polychroa
ATTCAACCAACTGGTTGATTTTAAATAAACAAATAAATTGATTAGTTTTTGTTTTTAGTCTGATCACTATAATAAAGTTTTAAAATTCGTTCCGATTCCTAAATAATATAATAATCAATAAATTTTTTAAGAACAGCAATTTGTAAATTCTCTACTTATAATAAATTATTTAAATACCTTTAGCAATTTTATTCAATCAATCAAATAAAACCAATTTATCAGTTGTTTTTATGAAATTTTTAGAAAAATCAATATATTATTATTAATAATCATAATAACAATAATAATAATAATAATAATAATAATAATAATAATAATAATAATAAAATGATGATAATAACATTAACAGACAATAAAAATAGACAGTTATAATTTTATCAGCAAACAAGATACATTTATTCGTATGGGGTTTATTTTATTATAATGTCACCAAGAACCAATAAATCAATATAATTGCATAAATAGATAAATTAACAGATCACATCAAATTGTTAATAATAAGTTATTATCACAAGTCAATATAGCAATGTTTATTCCTTTCATCACATAGATATTATTGATTATTGTTTATTCTGTATTTATCTGCTCCCACCATGTAATATTTAATTTTCAGAATCTAACAGATAAATCTTCAATGCATAATTTCTTAAATAAAATTTATGGAGATATTTAGAAATTTACATACGGATATTTTAACGGATAAGAATCCTAATAACCATAATAAAAGGATTTTGAATAACCACTCTTCATCAACAATTCAACCAGTTTATCAATACTTTTTACTGAATTTACAAGAAGTAGAAGAAAGAAAAAAATCAAAACAAATAAAAAAAATATATAACAAAATTTTAACTTTAAAAATGTTCTCTTCTTAAATCTTTTAAAGCATATCGTTTTACATCATAAAAAACGAACGCAATCAGTCAGTGAAATAGCAGAAAAAATTAAAACTATTACATTTTCTAATTTAATTGCGATGTTTGAATTCGCGGCATTAACCTAGTTTGTCCATTTATGCAAATAATCTTTCGATTGAATTTAATTAGGGACTGTAATGTTGTAAAGACATCAAGTTATGTCCATTTTTCGGCGATCATACTTCTAACATTTATCATTTTACGAAACTCCACATTATCCATGGTTATTGTAAAATTGTTCATGGATTGTTCATTCATTTTTCTGAAAAGTTCTGATAAAAATTTACAAAATTTAAAAGCACTATTTTGAGTTTTATAATGTAATATACCATATTTGAATTATGCAGTACATGTTGACAAGTTTTTGGACAGAATAAAACGAACAACTTTTTAGGTGGAGAACCAAATAAACTTCTGCAATAAAAAATTCTTGAACAACAACTTACGCACATTTCATCCAAAAATATTATTTCTTTTTCGTTTAAAAGAAGGTATTCGTTTTAATTCTCATATCTCCCTTCAATATTTACATTTGTATTTTTTGTTTCTGGCACCAAAACGACTCATTTAAATGAATAAATTAAATTTTTTAATGACCTTTAGATTGGAGTTAACAAAATACCTTTTCCCGATTTAAATTGAATTTCTTAAGTAGTTTTAATATAACTGAGACATTCATTTCAACTTTGGATTTAATTCAATTTTCATTATCCACTGTTATCTTTTTGACTTTTGGAATTCTTATTTTAATTGATTCAATTCTACCAAATTTTAAAAATGTTCGAAACACGTTTCTCACTGATTCATATTTTACAAATAAAATACTTGATATTTCTTTTGGTGATTGCTTTAATTCGTACCTATTTATTATATTTCTTCTAATTTCTTTAGTTATTTGTTTCTTTTGTATAATAGTTTCTCGCATGGCAACAAAAAACTAAAATATATACTTGGTCACAATGAAATTATATATATGCATGATATAATGACTATTACTGTTTGTTTGTTTAATTGGTTTTTAAATAACGTTAAATATTAAAATTCAAAAGGCGTCCATTGGCAAGGAAGAGTCGCAAATGGTAACTGTTGAAATGGCGGAAACGATTATTAGAATGGCGCAAAATGATAATATGAAAATAAAAGATATTGCAACAAGCTTGGATTTCAACAGACAAACTATTCCGAAAAGTTTATCTGATAATAGGAATGGGAGGAAATTTGTTGAGGCGAATACTAAATTCAAACGGAGTAGATTTTAGAGCGAAATCGAATATTTAATGAAAATGAGCAAGCGCTTTTCAACATAGTGGCTTTAAATAATAGCTTAATTCAAAGTGAGATGAAAGAAAAAATATCCGAGCAAACTGGAGCAGTAATTTCACAGCCAACAATATGCCGCAAATTGAAAAACTGAAATAAGCAGGAAACGACTCTCGTTAATTCCAAATGAAAGGAATTCAACAGCAAATATTGAAATATTAAAGAAAATCGAAAGATATAATTAATAGTTCTTTAATTTTTTAAATCATTTTTAATTTATAATATAGTTTTTAATTTCTTAAAATATTTTTATTTATATTATAACAATTTTACTTGTTAATGTAGTTTTTATTTGTTTATATAGTTTTTTTAAATGAGAAAAGTTATAATAATAATAATAATAATAATAATAATAATAATAATAATAATAATAATAATAATAATAATAATAATAATAATAATAATAATAATAATAATAATAATATTAGTAATATTATTATTAATATTATTATTAATATTATTATTATTATTATTATTATTATTATTATTATTATTATTATTATTATTATTATTATTATTATTATTATTATTATTATTATTATTATTATTATTATTATTATTATTATTATTATTATTATTATTATTATTATTATTATCATTAATTTATAAAAATTTACAATTTATTATAATTATAATTTATTACAAAATAAATTCCCCATAGTAAGTCGCCAACCGATCGAAAAAAGAAAAGAAGACTTGATTCCAGAATATTTTATTTGTTATATTTTCCCGTCCATTTCTCCTCTTTTTCACAAGTAATCGGACCGCGAACATATGGCTATTAGTGAACTTTAGAGAATGAGAAATTTGAGGCACCAGAAATGAGAATTCTGGGACAGTTAGCGATTTTATTCCACAACCCTTGATAGTCACTACTGACTGACTTAAAATATTTTAAAATTAAAAACTGAACGTAAAAGTTAATTAATTCTATTAACGTAAAATTAATTCTATTATGTTTTGATCTTATGTATTAATGAAAAACAACAATAAAATTTACGTATATCAAAAAGTTATATCACTCAATTTAATGTCAAATAAAATTTTTCTATATCAATTGACACAGAAAAATGAATTTTAAGGTCAGTTTCAATTAGTTTCAACAAAAACATTAAAAATTCTAAATCAAAAATAAACATCAAATTGGTTGACTTTTAGAAAATGATGCACTATTTGATGAGAGGATTGTTCTTCACCATTTATGGTCTTACATCTTTGATGCATACCATTTTGACGAGACCTCCGAAACAGCAAGAAAATTATGAGCAGAAATCGAAAACCGCAAAGAAATGTGGGAAGTCCAATATTTGCTGGATTGGAATAATGAAATTATTAATAAGTGTAGCTTGCGTTGTCGGAGAAAAGGTCTTGGAAGAAAAATGGAAGATTTGTGTCAATTGCAAGGAATATATTCACTTTTATGTTTTCTGTTCCATGTCTGGATTATTTGACATATTATCTAGCAAATTTATCTGGCTCAGTCCAGCCATTGGAAATTTTATTCTTATAGTTTCATTCCTATTTCAAACATTGATGATATACTTTTCTTCAGAACTTTATACCCAAATACAGCATCAGCTTTTGTTGTGGATTTTATTTGGTTGCTTCACAAGTATAATTGGGAAAACTGTGAAACCTTTAGATATTACAGCAAATTTGTGTTTTTCATATTTTCTTTTATTACAGGGTACCTGGCATTTGCAGATGGACTACAATGATTCACATCTAAACAGAACGATGAGCAGCTCTCAAATGATATCTAAAATTCATATGAATCATTCCAAGCACCAAACCATCCAAGAAAGAGAGCATCACATGGGACCTGAAATGTATCATTCCCTATATTTCGCTATTCATTTGTATGTTCTCTATGTAGCAATTTCTGCCATTTCACTTTTCTGTGGCAAAGTTAGAAAGGGTCTTGGAATGAATTCTAATATTAGTAATGGCCGACAATTCTTGATTGAAGGAAATTTGGAATTTCATCAAAACCACGAGGAAAACTGACACAGGCTCCTAAACTATGGAATTTATGATAAATATTCATTAGTAGTTCCTATCATTTATAGATTTTAGAATAAAATAGGATTCCGATTTTATTTTTAGTTTTATTTTTACTTAAAAATGTCAATGAGAATGAGTTTACATAAATTAACCCCTTAACGCGCACTGACGTATATATACGTTCGCGCAAAACCGGACAAAATGTGCAGTGACGTATATATACGTCTTTTATATATACGAGTATTTCTCCACAACCATAAGAGCTACAATATCGTGTGATATATTGTTGGACGCGGAATTTCCCGAAGGTGTATATTGTCTTAGATTATTTTTTTGTTGGTCCAGAATCTTGGAAGTTCTAGGAGCTAATGTGGACCTGAGTACTAAAAAAAATTTTTTCCAATATAAATTTATTTCTAAACCAATTTTGATGAAATGTTAGAACATGCGTCTAGAAGTAGACTCATATTGGTAATTTCTACAACATTGATACCCAGACGATGACCAGCTCCCAGAAATTTCGGAACTCGGGCAGTTTTGGTAGGATTTCGATCTAATTTGAAATGTGAGATCAAAATAAGATTAGTTATGATTTTTTTCTTGAATTCTTAGTTATCGATACCCAGGGATTATTTTCTGACCATTTACAGAAGTCGTTATATGTGCAATATTTGCAATGTTGGGCTATGTCCTGCACCTTGTTTTGAAATTTACCATACAAAAGAAAATTTTGAATAGTTTTAGTTTATTATTTTTCAGCTAATAAATATTATTATTTTATTGTTACATTATATTGTTATTTATTGAAATTGGTCCAAATATATATTTTCTTAAAGAAAAAAAATTGATTTTTTTTGGTCGTTTTTTTTTAAATTGTGCGTTAAGGGGTTAATAAAAAAATATTCAATATTGTGAAAAATAACAAAAAACTCAAATTTTTGTTGTAACATAATTTACTCTAGCAATCCAAGCCCATATAGAAATAATAAGATCGACATTTTGTTTTACTTAGAGTAAAAGGATCTGAAGAATTGGCAACCTTTCTAATGTAAAATGACATTTTTTAAAAATATCCCAATAAAAAAGAAAGATGAGCCGCAAAATTTAAGATGTGAATGGGTGAATTAAAAAAACGTATTTTTAATTTTTTACTTTATTTAACATTTATTTTTTTATTATAACAATTTTTAATATAACAAAATGAGGTGAAAAAAGAACAAAAAAGAACAGAAATGAAAATAAGAAAACAAAACAATTTAAACTTCATCTAAAATCACATAAATCGATAGAGTAAAAAACTAACCGTCAAAACATAGTTTTTAAAACTCTCTAAATCTCATTCTGTATACATTCTCTCAAAATTAAAATTTCAATATGCGTGCTCAAGGCTATAAAATATTTATTATTACGCAAAATCACCTAGTTAAGAAATTACTTTGAAAGGAACATTTTGTTAATATTTTGAATGAAATTTTTAAAATATTATTAAAATTGAAAATTTTCAAAAAAATCAATAATAGTATCTTTGATTGATCTGAAATTTTATAAGAATGTATCTTTGAAAGAACGAATCTATCTGCCAAATTTCAACTCGCCCCGATCACGGGGAATTGGCTAATTTGCCGCTGCAAGATTTGCGTGGCTCATACAAACATTCAAACCTACGTACAAAGTGAAGCCAAAATAGTGAGTTTAAAAAATAAATTTTTTTCAAAAACATTAATAAAAAATAAAATATTATTGACATTTTTGTGTTTGCGTTGCGTCGCAAAGTTGTCTCAATTTTGGACGGTATTTTGCAATTTTTTATTTTAAAAAACTTTCCAAGCTAATAATAATCACCCAGCTGACTTCTTACTTTACTTTTTATTATATTCATTTTAGAGTACGTATGTTTACAAAAATATGTTAATACAAAAACTGTCAATATACCAAAAAAAACTTAAAATAATTTGATTTTCTTTGTTTCAATTAGAAAATTCTACCCATTTATAATTCATGGCCAAATCTGCCTTTATCTTTTTAATTTGTCAAAATCAGTTTGTAAAAAATCAACCATAAAAACATGGTTTTTCAAACTCTCTATATTTCACTCATAACTAAAATTGTTCATACTATTTTGCACATTAAGAACCTATATGGGCATAATGTTTAAACTTATATAACATATTTTAGATATAATTACGTTATCTCTTTAATCCGAAGTTAATGAATAAATAAGAATTTATATTGAAATAAGAAAATAACACTACATTTGACATATCAATATTTTTAAAATTAACCCAATTTCCGTGATTGGATCAATCTGAAACTTTGATAGTATGCAGTGTTCTCGACAACGAATCTACTTGCCAAATTTCACCTCAATCCGATCACGGAAAGTAGGTTAATTTTGCCTCACAAAATATCCGTGGACCTACAAACATAGAAACATCATCGAAGTTAAAATAGAGAGTAGAAAAGTGAAGTTTTTCTATTATTTGATTTTTTTTATTAGACAACTTGTCATTAGAAATCAAACATGTTTTTTTTTGACATCGAATTAGATATCAAAACATAGTTCTCAGCCCATTCACATTTAAATTCTATAAAATAACAAAATAAAGGAAATTCTTACCCTGGAATATGATTCTGTCTTCATTTCAATGAAAAGAAGATGGAAAATAAAGAATATGAATATTGCATAGTACTTTAATCTGTTATTTTCACATTTGGTTGCCATAAACCAATAAAGTACTTGAAAACCCATTGTGTTAAAGAGCCCTCATTTCTGTATGTTTCCAGGTCCAATATTATCACTGAAAAGCTCGTGAAGAAGACGGAAAAAATATTTGTAAAGAGCAAAAGTGATAAATACGTTTACTTGAAGTTGATTTATACAAAAATACTTTACATAATACTTATTATTCCGAACTGATTTATGAATTTGTTTTCCTTTAAAGGGTAGCTGATGGTTTTGTAAAATTACCCAAAGTCATTTTCACTTATTTTACAAAAATGTTTTATCGTTTTCAATCCCAGATATTTACATTTAAAAAAGTCATAACCCTATTGCGAAAACTTTTAATTGACAAAATCTAAACTAAAATACCTTTTTCGAGATTACACAATTAGTAAACAGTACAAATAATGATTCGAATGTATGTTCGACTGTGGATTTTAGTGAATATATATATATATATATATATATATATATATATATATATATATATATATATATATATATATATATATATATATATATATATATATATATATATATATATATATATATATATATATTAATATTTTTATCACATATGGGCCCATAAGGTGACCAATTTAAATTTAGCGCACCGAAAATACAAAGCCTTCGTCGTCATTAGAGATTAAGAACAGAATTTATATCTACCAAATATTATTTTCTTGTTTAAAAATCCTTTTTGATTAATTTTAAATTTGCGAAACTATTATAAGCACTGAAAGCTTTTACCATATTAATTTAAAGTTTTGCCATTAATTTGCAATGCACATTTAAACAAATTTCATTCTTTCAATGTTGTCGTCACTCAATCTAATGTAAAATTAATTTTAAATGTTTTTAATTAATTAAAATTGCTTGAAGATAATTTTTTTAATTATTGCGTGAGTAGCTTTTCATTAAAACAAACACATTTTCAAAGCATCAACAATTCGCGTGTTACATCATGAGAATTTTACAGTTAATTTCAATTGTGAAGTCATTTCGACACTTTCAGTGTCAACGGATAAATTATTAATTGAAACAAAACTAACAAGATATCGGGTATTGTTTCATTGAATGACTAATAAATATTAAATACTAAATTTTTAATTATTAAATAATTTCACATTTATAAAGTTTTTTTATAAAGTTTTACTTTAAATTTTAATAATAAACAATGCTTGTTTCTGTGTGCTTAATTAATTTCATGCATTGACACTGTAGCCAAATCAATTAAATAATTATTATAGATATTATTGTTATTCATAATAATCAAATTATTTAAACTTTATTTAACTATGTGATAAATAATAAAAATTAGAAATTCAAATCTTCTTATTTATGTCAAGTAATCAAATGAATAATTCCGAAGAAGCCAACATTGGTGTAAGAAGTGAGACTGACGAAGAGTCACATTCAGATGAAGATACCGATTTTCTTCGATAATGTGGTAGCATGATTCCAGCAAGTTGACGGTAAACTCAAGCTGGCATCGATAAAAAATGAAATAACAGAGTATTTTCATCTTCTCACCAGTTTACTACCACGATCTATTGAACTCACATGTTAAAGTGCCACATTCAACATTGAAAGACGCAATCATCAAAAATCAAAAGGATCGACAACAGACGCTGCTGACAAATATTGCAGAAACAAAAACTTGGTGACCGAAAACGATTCAACTGCTCAGGGAACTCAAGCGCAATTACAAAATAATGAAAACAAACGGAAACCCACAAAAAAGCCAGATCCTGATATTTCAGCTTATAAATTGCCTGTAAGTTCACATCCGACACTTATCAAATGAAGCAGACATTGATGAACTGGCAAAGATAACAAAGTCATATATCAGGTGGAATCCAATATCAACAGGCAATAAAAAATATACAAAATCATATCAATGCCATAAAATCAAGTAACAAATAAAGACTAGAAATGATGGAAAAGGAATTTAATGAGTTAATTGTAAAAGGCATTTTGCGAGAAAAAAAAGCGATTGGGCTTCATCACTGGTAATCATAAAGGGTAGACATTACAGACTTCTGAATGCAGCAACAAAAATAGACAGATATATCCATTACCCAGAATAACTGCTATTTCCTATTAACTGGGAGGAATCAAATATTCTCAACAATCGATCTAGAGAAAGCGTATCATCAAGTCCCTATCTCAGCATATGATATACCTAAAATGGCAGTAATTACGCCGTTTGGATTATACGAATATCTAAAAATGCCGTCTGGATTAAAAAAGATGCATTATAGACCTTTAAACGGTTCATGGACAAACTTTTTTGACCACACAGAGTAATTTGCCATTACGTAAATAGATGTCATAAATATCTTGTCAGAGTCTAGAGAAGGACATCGCAATCACTTATTAGTCATTTGACAAGCGTTGCAAGGCGAAAATTCGTCTATCAATGGAAATAAATGCTGTTCTGCTCAAACAGAAGTAAAGTTCCTTTGATTTAACATATCAGGTTCAGGAATTTCACCTCAACCAGACGATTCAAGCAACTTTTTCATATCTACGGTCGAATGACTCAAAATCACTTCGAAGATTCATCGGATATTACTACGACCTATTGAAGAAACTGAATGCAACTGTTTTTGAAAAACGGAGAAGACGAATATCTACTGGCAATCTCTATCCCCAGCATGACAATACGATGGCCGATACGACTATCATAACGCAGGAGAAAATTAAACAACTTCATCTGAACTTTCTCAAAAATCTACCATAATCTCTAAACTTTGTCCCCTCTTATTTTTACTTCTTCCGACCAATAATATCTTCATTACACGGAAAAGATGACGCCTGTTCTGCTGAGGTGGTACACAACATCCAACAATTGGAAGATTTGAAGCCGTAGCAATTCTTCAAGGAAGGCATCAAAAGCTACCTAGAAAATGCAACAATGCATTAATGACAATGATGAATATTTTGAAAACTTGTGTGAGGCAACTTATTATTATTCATTTGTTGTTGAAATGTCACAGAAACTTTTGAGCCAAACCTGTATTATTATTGACTGAATTAAATTTACGCTAAAGCAACAATTCCCAGAATATTTCTTTTCTTGAAATAAATTAAAAAAACCAATAATATATTTTATTATTAGTAACATACATTATTATTATTATTATTATTATTATTATTATTATTATTATTATTATTATTATTATTATTATTATTATTATTATTATTATTATTATTATTATTATTATTATTATTATTATTATTATTATTATTATTATTATTATTATTATATTTATTTAATTATGATTTAATTAAAAAGAAATATTGTGACTTTCAATTTTAACCAATTTTATTGGTTGTTTCTTTTTGTAATTTCAATATAAAAAATTCAGACACTTTCTCGGAAAACTTCAGTTAATTAAAACGTTCAAAACAAATGTACTTTGAAAAAAAAAGTGTCTGGCGTTACATTGACAGTCCTTGGGATTTATTGGTTCCCTGTGAAGATTTAAATACAACAATTGAAGATGAAAGAACTTCAACTCTTTGTATTTCCAGCCATATATTGGGCATATTTTCAGGATACGTTTTCCCATTCGTTGGAGTTTTCGGGATAATATTTAACTTTATGATTTGTTATGTTTTCATGATAAGATATCCACCGAAATTGAGAACGAGACAACTTATTTATTTATCTGCACTTGCGGTTGCTGATAATTTTAGTATTATTACCTTTGGCTGGTTGTGGATATTTCCAGCAAAAGGGTTACCATACATTTCCAAAGGTTTGGTCTATTATTTTACTTTCAATGAAAACAATCCGGTTTGTAAAGTCCACAGGTATATTTATTCATTTGCGTCGACATTGGCTGTAAATCTGTTTCTATTAACAAGCATTGACAGATGTTTGTCGATTTACAAACCGTTGAAATACAGTAAAAAGGGTAAAAGATTTGCCTGGACATTGGTGGCCATTACGACAGTCATTAGTGGAATATTGATGACGCCATTTGCCATAATAATCAGTCTTAATGTAAACAAACAAAATTTGATTATTTGCTGGATTGAAGACGCAAGATTTGCCGTATCTGGCCAACTGTACCATGTGTTGTTTTCCAATTGCGGATTCATCCAGACTATCGCCATTATTACAGTTAATTTGGCTTTACTTTATAAGTTAAAAAACGGTCAAGAACTACGGAAAGAACTCCGAAATCAAACTGGGAGTGCAAGCAAAGAAATCTCAGCTTGCATTTTACTAGTTGTACTGTCAAGCATTTTTGTCATTGGGTCATTACCCCAAAGTGTAGCGTATATGTTTGCCATGTATTACCAGTCGGTTCCGGATTCTGGAGATTTGGTTAGGTTGAGCTATAATTTCAGTGATATCGGTTGGCATTTATTTTTCATCCAAGAAGCGACGAATTGGTTTGTTTATATGGCACGCATGAAAAACTTTAAAGAAGAAACTGTGAACATGGTTTTGTGCAGAGAAATGATCAGCCATGCGAATTTCACCAACCAAACCCAAAGAAATAAAATGATAGACTATGATTCCACAATGCACTCAAGATCCATCTATGACAATCAAAATAGTCAGTCAATAAAAGAATAGATCTTTGCTCCGAAAATTCAAAATATTTCACTTTGTAGATTTCACTATTTTTCAAAAATAAATTATTTCACCTGAACACGCTGTAAAATAATTTGTTTCATTGTTCATTGTTCATATAACGTTTTCTTTCTTATTCTGCTTTCGCCGATAAAATCTTATTTTTAACACCATTTATCTTTTTTCCGCTTTCTTTTTTCCATTAATTTTGTTTGATATCACTTAAAATTAGTGTTAAATATAAAACAAAATATATTATATTGCTTTCTTTTTTGCGGTCCTTTTTTCAAGTTTCAGTACTCCTTTTATAGTCTTGGTAATCGGTTAGTTAATACGTTAAAGACCGCATGTCTACCGGTGGGTCACTCCGCAAAATAAGTAGATTTACATGTTGGGACCGGGTGACCACCCGTGGGGATTTTAATTGAAATAAATCTAGGATTTAAATAATGTGTACCTCAAATTATTGTACACTAAAAAATATTCCAAAAATAATATACGTAATTTACAATAAAACAAATGCCTGTCCATATGTGAGAAATACGATTTTGCAATGCGGTTTTCAACGTGTTAATGACTTCTATCTAACAGTGATATTCCATCCTTCACAATTCTTTCAGTTTCCATCACAAATATATCAAAGTTATAGAAATAACTGATGATTTGGTTCGGTTTATTGCGTGCACTACATTTTTTAGCTTTCTCTATTTTTACCACTGTTCTCTTGATAATGGTTATCCGAAATCCATTTTGTTGATTTTTCTTGTTTTTAATTAATCAAGTAACAAATTTTTATTTAACTAAACCAAATATGCATAAATGATATGTTGATGATATTTTTTTAGTCTTTGATAATTGTTAGCATGTACGGCCTTTCTTAGATTACATCAATAATTTGCATATGAATATTAAATTTACGTGTGAAGAAGAAGAAATGTCTATGATATACAGAAAAAGACTATCAAACTGAAATATACAGAAAGCAATTGATACTGGCCTTTATACTACTCCTGAGAGCTTTTGTCAATATAAATACAAGCGAAATATGGCGAGAGGATAATTTTTTAGTGCATGGTCTATATAAATTCAGTGAAAAGTATTGATTCTCTGGTTTCTTAAAAATGGATATTCTAAATCTTTTCTTGAGCGCATGACAAAAGATGGATGTTGAATACTCATGATCCTTGCACAGGTTTATCTGAAAGTAATGATTCTATTTTTGATGTTGAAGTAAATATGTTGTCAATTTCGAAAGGCGAAAAAATCTGTGTTGGTATTACCTTATTCTAAAGGTTTCAGAGAATTTAAGTTTTATAATATTAAAAAACCTTTTCAAAATTTTATTAAAATATCTTTTTGATACAGTTTGATTATGATTATTAGTTGTTAATTTGTTTGAATATTATTATTTTCATTTAGTTGTGATTAATACGATTCTTAAACTGAAGAAGATTGTTAAACCGTCGAAATATATAGCAATGTTATATTTTAATATACTCAATAATAATAATAATAATAATAATAATAATAATAATAATAATAATAATAATAATAATAATAATAATAATAATAATAATAATAATAATAATAATAATAATAATAATAATAATAATAATAATAATAATAATAATAATAATAATAATAATAATAATAATAATAATAATAGTAATAATAATTGTAGTAGATTTCGCATTGATTATCTCAGTGAGTGGAAAACTTAAACTCTCACTGACATAATTCGAATTTTTGAGATTTCCGTATTACACTAGTTGCCCTTGTTTCCTTTGCCGTCTCTTAATTTACACCTTATAAATTCATATCACCTGATGAGGAAGAAAGAACTCTTTTAAAATCTTCGCCATAATCCGAAAGGTTGGGTTGTTATTAAACCATTTTGGTTGGAAAATCCCGTCCGGATTCTTATCTTACTGGTAGGCTATCTCTATCCTAACTCTATACAGCTAAAAATGTTTAATACTGAGATGATTAGGTCTCTCATAATGTGAAAATTTTATTTAAAGAAATCAAGAATTAATTACGAAACTTTCTAATGTTTAAAATAATAATTGTTCGGTAATACTAAGTTCCAGAATATTTGATTTTCAGTTAATTCATAATTTGTTTTTTTGACGCCTAATTATACAAAATAGTAAATATTTAAGTTAAGAAATAATTAAATTTCAATCAAATACATTTATTAAATATTAAATTTTTTTATTTATTTTTTGAGTAACCAAATAAAATTTACATTTTTAATAAAAAAAATTGTTTTAAACGCAAACGCATAATCAAAACAAATAATATTCCATATCACCTCAAGTCTCTTTCTAACCCTTTCCTGGTGAACTTTTACAAATGTTTGCTTTATTTTCTTTACTCTTAATAAAATAAACAACTCTTACAATTTTCGAACAATTTCAATTTATAAAGTAAACATTTACACTTTTATTTCATAAATCATTCAAACTTCATATTTTTTTTATCGCGAATAAACAAATTTTTGATGTTAAATACAACAAATTATTAATACAAATATTTATATTAGTATGAATTGAAATTAAAATTATAAATAATTATTTAACTTTTTAAACTATGTGAAATAAATATCATTTAATATCTTTTAATAATTATCAATTCAAAAACTAAATTAAATTAAATTTTTAAAAAATAAAAAATTAAGGCATAGGTCAATGTTGAATAATTATCAGGCTGGCAATTATTAATTTCGAAATTAATGCTAAAAGTAAAACTGAAATACAAAATTTATATCATTATAAATCTTCTGTGTTTGAATCAATTTAAGAGACTGCAATTTCAATATCCTCAAATGGAGCTGTGATTAAACTTTTAATACGTTGCAAATACCAGAAAAGAATTTGTAATCAAATTGAAGATTATGAGAGTAAGATCAAAATAATTTTAGAAAATCGAAAATCCAAGTCAAAAATCAAATAAAATTATAAAAAACATTTTAGAATTTCTTTAATAGACAAAATATGATTAATTCTTTATTGGTAAATGGAGAGAATTTTAACAAATTAACTTGGAAATTACCTGCAATATATTCAGAAATATAGCATCCAGATACAGGAAAACCAGATTGGTACCACAAGGAAGAAGAAGAGAAAGCTATCTAATACTTATGGAAATATTTATAATAAACTTGAATAATGTTATTTTTTTATTTTAAATAACTTATCTATCACTTTAAATAAATCAAAACATTTAAAATATTAACAAACCTTAAATAAATCTTACCAAGTTCAGGTACATTCTTATGTACATTAATAATTGAAAGACGGTGTATCTGTTTCCTTTTAACTGCCCACTAATTTACATATCCCCTGTTCAGGATTTTACCCCATAAAATTCCTAGTATTTTATGTAAGTCAACTTAAATTATATTAATTTTTCCGATTTTCAAGGTTTTTTCACAAAATTTCTCATACTTTTTATGTTAGTCAACTTAAATTATGTTGATCAAATTGACTTAAAAATTATGGCCGTTAACTCAAAGTAGGTAAAATGCGCGCACACACACACACTCTATAGTTTTAATAAATAGGTCAAATAAGAAATATATATCGGGGATAGAAAAACTGGGTGCATGTGTGTACGTGTGTAATGGGTAATGTATAATATAATGGGTAATGTGTAATGTATGACTATCAGAAAGAATGGACAATTTAGAAACTAGATTTGAATTGACATATGAAACTTTGATAAAAGTTCGTACGAAAATATTTGAAGATATTCAGTATTTCAATAAAACCCTTGCTGCTATCTAAAATTCAAATCTAACATTCAATTATTAATTTGCTAGTGCGGCCCACAGCGTTGAAAAGATTGTGCATGGCTAATCTAAATTGATTAAAAAAATTCAATACTTGCATTAAATAAAATTAGAAAAATCAATGGTAAAGCAAATAATAATCTTCAACATTCCATAAAAATATACTAAAATACATCAAAGGATAAGTTCAAAATTATGATGAAAAAATTTCGAAAAATCTATCGTCAGCCCATAAACCGAAATTAGAATCTTCAAACTCTATAAACAAATCATCAATGTTTAAATTTCAATTATTTATTTTAAATTATTTTATAATTTAAATAAATTTGTTATTATGAGTTTTTGCTTTTGACTAACGAAGACATGTGTAATACGAGAGCAGGATTAACAAAGATATTACAATACAAATTCTTTATTCTGATTGGATAAAGGTTATATAAAGAAACTAATCTTTCAAAACATTTTTATAAAAATGTCACAAACTAAATTTTGCATAAATTTGTTGAATGGATTGGTTACTAATAATGTAAATAATGAGGTCACCAATAACCAACAATATATCTATAATCTCCCATAGAAAATAGTTGAAGACACTCCTCTGGAATATTCTAACATTCTAAATTTAGAGACAGTCGATTAAAAGAAAAATTCTTTCAAAGGAAAGTTCGATAATAAAATTAAATGGACTCGGATAATCGCAGGGTTTATCATTCATGAGGCAAGTTATAAAGAAATTTGGCTCGGACTGTGAAAACTATTTTCAATCGTCTGTAGACTTATATTATTTTACTTTTAATTATTATTATTATTATTATTATTATTATTATTATTATTATTATTATTATTATTATTATTATTATTATTATTATTATTATTATTATTTAGATAATAGAATCGAAAATTGCTCCAGGGGTATATGCAAATGGTGAATGGAATGCATTGAACGAAATCGCTGCAAATACCAAAAGGTCTGATGAAAATCGTGTGAAATTAAATAACTTATTAAAACTCGCTACTGGATTATTTGTAGTATATGCTTGTAATAAAGTCCGTCATAAACTCTAATAAATCTATAAAGGTCTTTTTTGTTGTTTTTTTTTCAAATAAATATAATAAATCAAATTTAGGATTTATTGATAATTACATGTACAGTCTTCATCTCATTATGTTATTTCATTATATTTTCTACAACATAATCAATATAATCAACATAATCAACATAATCAGTAAGAGTTTATTAAAATGTCTAATATAAACAAAAACTATAATTATAAAACTTAATAATGAAATTAAAAAATGATGCAGTATACCAAATTGTTGGCCCAAGCGGTAGCGGTAAAACCTTGTTTGTTTGTAAATTATTAAAGTATCAATTATTTAAAACAAAATTCAACAAGATTTATTGGCATCGGGATTCAGACGAGGAACATGGATTGACTCAAGATAAATTCTGTAAGTTAAAAAATATGAAAACACTAACGGGATTTGATGAAAACTGGTCAAGTCGGTTAAAGAAAAGCAATGTGTTTATTATTAATGATTCGTATCAAGAAGCCAATAAAGAAATGAATTTTAATAATTTATTCACAGAAATCAGTAGACAAGTTAGTGTTACTGTTAATTTTATAACTCAAAACCTGTTTCATCAGAGTGGTGCACATCGAACACGCAATTTGAATATTCAATATTTAATTGTTTCCAAAAATCCTAGAAATGCAACAAGACAAACATATTCGATTATAATGAATTAATTAATACATGATTAGTTAATTAGATAATTATTAGTACAATAATTTATTTTTAGTCTATTTTCTTTTAAAATTTCATTGACAATACAATTTTCTATTTAATACTAATTTTCGGCACTGTATTTTTCATTTGAAAATTTGTGTTAAATAGGAAAAGTATCAATCTATAGTATAAATGAAGATAACTAGAAATTCATCAGTTAACCTCCTATTATATAAACCAACAATTAAATATTTGTTTAAATATGTATTTTAAACGTTTGTACAGTGTTTAAAACAATTTTGAAATATTAAAAAATGTTTATTTTCGAAATTCTAAAAAAATTATTTAAAAATATCTCCACCAATGTATCATTATTAAAATAAAACTTAAAAATAATAAAAATGAATAAAATACTTATTTTAAATTTAAACATTTTAGTTTACTAAATAAATTATTAATTAATTAAAATTTTAAATAAAATAGACAGGGATACGGATGTTGTTTAAATCAGTCGAGGCAGATTAAATAGTTCTTTCAGTATCCGGTTAATTCTTTGATATGTCTGCAAAAATAATTGAAATAACAAAAGATAATTTTTAATAATAATAATAATAATAATAATAATAATAATAATAATAATAATAATAATAATAATAATAATAATAATAATAATAATAATAATAATAATAATAATAATAATAATAATAATAATAATAATAATAATAATAATAATAATAATAATAATAATAATAATAATAATAATAATAGTAATAATAATAATAATAATAATAATATTGATTATATCAACAATTCAACCTAAATCAGTGTGTAATATTTTGATCCCAGATTCCCTGGCACTTCTAAAAATTGTGTCCACGAAATTGTTAGCATGCATTGCCTATTCAATGTCGTCATACGGAATTTAGCAGTTTCTAACAGTTGTTATTTTTATTTCGTTCATTTATTTCCTATGTGATAAAAATGATTTTTCAATTATTATGGTCTTTAATTGGAATATTCAGTATTTTGGGATATTTGTTTCTATGGCTACAACAGAGACTTGAGAGAACCAATGCCATTTCATCAAGTAAGGTTCTTATGATTGCTTAGAGATTTTTATAGAATTTGGAAATTGTTGTCTTGGAGATAATAAACAATTAATAAATAGTTCTATATCAGGGCAAATAAATTATTGTTTCTAAATTTTACTTCGACAAATTAACCCCTCCCTCCATTTTTCACAGAAATTATTTTCTAAATATCAACTTCTATAAAATCATTTAAACAAATAATTTAAAATTAAAGCAAATTTTTAAAAAAATCCAAATTATCTAATTTTACTAAATTAATTATTATATAAATCCTCCTCAGACAAAAAAAGCCAAAAAAATGCCGAAACGAGAAAAGAACAAAACAAATGAATAAAAGAAATAAAATCGCTATAAAAATCACTTAGCAGTAAGATTAAAGTAATGGTCCAGACAAAGCCTCCTTTTAGTATTTTTAGCGTTTGACAAAACAAGCAAAAATTAATAAAAAAAAGCATAAAAACTACGTACAAATCAATTCAAACTTCAAAATTCTAAACAATAATTAAAGCGCAAAAATTAATTAAAAAAATGAAAATTTTAAAATAAATATTTTTCGCGGGAAATTAGCATAGGAACGAATCCAAATGTAATAAAATCAAATCAACGGGGGTCCTTAGAAGAAAATATTCAAAGAAAATCAAAATTAATTAAAAAATAATTAACTAATGAGAACCCCGAGCAATGTGGAAAACCCAGGTTGTCAACAAAATTATCTAATTAGAGTTAGGGAAACTGAGGAATAAAGGAGAACCCAAGATGAAAGGGAACCCTATCTCAATTAAAAGTATTACAATTTTCTAAGGCAAATGAGTTATGTAAAAACTCTGAGACCCTCAAATTAACAATCTAGTAAACCAAATTAATAAATCTATTATTATTATCATTAAGTCAATTCAAAAAAGGAAAGAGAGAATTCAATTATGAGATCAATATAAAAAGGGGAAACAAGCTAGTGAAATTGCCAGTTGGTTGAAGAAAAGTTAGAAATTTCAAAAGTTAGAATGAAGATAAAGATAACTTATTGCGAACCCATAGTATTGTATTTTCCTATCGAAAGACTTATTCCAGTGCGAGAGAATAAAATTACTTGAAGTGACGTTGAAAATCATGTGGATAAAAAGTGGTTATAAACTATTGTGACAATTTGAATGAACGTTATTGTGTGGGGTTGTTCGATTTATATGGATAAGGATACTGAGGTGTCAGACACCAGAATAGACTTGTAATAAATACCCAACGGTATTTATTTAAAATTTAATAATATTCATAGACTAAAAACAAAATTCAAAGTATTTCCTAAAATTTCATAAGGTATAGAATGTAATTGAGAAAACCTTCAGAACAGTATTAAATGTTTTTTCACAAAATTTATAAGATCTGTTTAGCAATGTCCTAAACCCTTCACCCTAATAAGAAACTATGATTCTCCTTGAATAATTAAATCCAGAATCATATCTGAGAAATAAATTAACTGAAAGTGACAAATTATAAAGTGGCAAAATATAACAATAGTAAGCCTTAGATGGTATTATAGGCAGCGCCGTCTCTTCCATTGTGCTAACTGTGCTAAGCACAGGGGGCGCCGTGAGTGAAGAGGCGCCGTGAGTGAAGAGGCGCCGTAAATTTTATACAATTGAAAAAAAAAATTGAAAAATTATAAACAAAACAAAATTAAAGAAAATCGAAAAAAAAATTAGTTTAATATATAAATTAAAATTTTAAATATATGCAAAAATAATTATTATTTTTTGACATTTTTGTTTATAAGTTTTAAAACTTTAAAAAATTGAGAAGAAAATTTTGTAAAAATCTAGTTATCCACATTTACGAATTAATTTTGAAATAAAAGGTGAAAAGAATATATTTTTTATTACAATTCATAACTTAATATAGGTATATGCAATAATGTGTAATATTATTCATAAACATAATATATTTTTGTAAAAATTGTTTTTTTTAGGGGCGCATTATAGTTCATAGCACAGGGGCGACAAATTTCTAAAGACGCCTTTGATTATAGGTCTTACCGAATTTTGGTAATAAGAGAGGCGAATATATAATAACGATACATGAGTATTCATTTTATTGAAAATAAATTCGAAGTTATTTCAAACTCTGCTTTCGTTAAATCACTTTCTGAATGAATCACAGATAAAGATAAATATTCCAAACATCCGTCATTGAAAACGGAAAGTTATCAATTATTATTTAACAACTTTTTAAACATTTATTTTATTAGAAAAAATACATGTTTATCAATAATGTAATTTCCACAATTATATATAATGGTTTCCCAACGTTCCAAAAGCCTTTCAAGTCCATCTTTGAAAGATTTTTCATTTTTCGACGCAAAAAAATACCCAATTCTTCCACTAATTTGTGAGAAGGTAATATTGACATCTGCTATACATACAAAACAGCATAAAAGCCAAATTTTCCCAAAACTTTGATTATAATCATAAATTTGTTTGTTACAAATACAACTTTGTCAATAAAGAGAATGATGAAAATACTCAAGCTGTAGAGTCATTTCATAACACCATGAAACTTCAAATAAAGAAAAGAAACGGAATTCGAACGTATCAATGAGATATAATTTTACAATCATTTAGTTGGAAGTTTAATAATCAAGAAAATAGAATTGCTTACATTTTGAAAGTATTAAAATTTGATCTATTTTTTATTCTTTTTTATTTATTTATTTTTATTATGTTTTTTTGGGAAAAATACACTTGATCCGATTTTTCTAATACTTCATGGAACCTTATTATGCACTTTTAACATTGAAAGACTTCAATTGTAATTTCATAAATTCTTCACTTTTTCTATTTCATTTTCTTTATTTTTTTGTTTACACTTAAATTTTTTATAAAAAAATATTTTTAAACTTCTTGAAGGTCTCTCTTTTAAGAATAAGACCGGAAGCTGTAAACAACCCCGGACAAGAAATGGTAAAGGCAAACTCAAAATAATTAATAAAAATAAAATACCAAAAAAATTTTGCCATTTACTTTTCTACAAATGAGTTAATTATTGGAAATAATTTCTTATTAGGGATATTTTTTTATTCTGACATTTTAGATTTAATAACTGTAAGGGATTTAAAATACTTTTTTTCTATTCTGGTTAATGGGATTTTATATTCGCACCATTTCAATATCTGGCAGAGAAACAAATACTTCCCGTGGCTCACAAATTATAAATAATTATTTCTTTTATATTTTATAAATTATTTTTTAATTATGAAATAATGTTATAAAAATAACTTTTTTAATATTTTAACTAAAATTCTCTTTACGTCTTTTGTGATAAGAACGATTAAGATATGAAGTATTAAAATGACAATTACCGTAATTAGATTAACTGTTGATTTTTTATATACTGTCATGGAACGTCACATTTCTAAAACACCTCCCCTTACCACAAGCAGTCACAGATAAGTGATCTTCCAATTTATAGACTGCCCCAAAATAAAATTGCTATTAGTAATTATTCAATGTACAATCTCTATATTATTTAAAATTATTTATAAAATAATTCTTGACAAGTTGAAACCTTTTAATATAATTTCATATATTCAGAGCCTCCAACAAGCAATCTATCTGATGAAGAATATTTAAACAACCTGATCATTAATTCACCAAGTGTCTCATCAATATCACCAACAAATGGTAAGACAAGTATTTATTTGAATTAGAAATATTTATTTAATTATTGGAATAAGTACCCACCATAAGGTGGTTGCATCGAGGTCTCTAAAACAAATTTTCATCCGTTGTCCACAGCCTTATTTTTTGTATGTGGCTTCTTTTAAAAAATTACATTTTACAAGTAGGCTCTTTTACTATATATGGTGGGTCATAAGTCACGCACCAAAGAATTAAAAAGTTTTTTACAATAATAAACGTTATTTTATTAAAACTAAGCTTAACTAATGAACTAAGAAACACGTTGTACATGCTGGTACAATTAAAAATACTCAAAATGTTCGCCATTTTCGTTGATGCACAATTCCAGTCGATTTTCAAAATTAAAAAAAATGAACGGGCCCAAAACATGACTACTCCCAAGCCCGCACCACACTACCACTTTTGGACATGAGTGCTCTTTAGCAGGATTCATTCAATTCGAGTTTTCGCGCGAATAATAACGGCAGTTTTGTTTATTAACTTCGCCGTTCACAAACAATCATAACTTGAAAAACTTTGATTGAAATTAAATTTGACAGTTATAGTAACTGATAGAAAGAAACAATGTTTCATTACTCTATACAAGAACATGTATTTTATACACAAGGAAAGGAAAAGATATTTCACACCGCTGATTTTACATTGTTTAACATCACACTTCACGTAATTCTTTAGTGTGCGACTTATGGTACACCCTGTATATGTTGAATGACAATTTTATAATTGGATTTATTTTTTCCAAACATATCAGTGTAGTTGTTTGCAATTTCGAAATTAATTAAAAAAACCATTCTGGTTATTCTAAATACAAACTGAGCTGCAGAACACATTTGGCTGCCCAATAATATTTTCTTGAAGCTTTAACTCCTTGTCAATATTTAAGTAAATAACTTATTCACACTAAAATCATCTAAGAAATATCAAATTTCTCTAAAATATATATTCAACGCCTAATACCAACATTAATCTCTTTATATTCCTTCAAATTGCCATATCTCTCTATTCTACCCGCTTTACCTTTGATCTTAATCCATATTATCTATTTATCACAAATAATTTACTATAAAACATCTGAAATCTAGTAAATTATCTTCGAATTAGTCATTAACACTAAATAATTTATAAAATCGATTTAAACTCATGTGATCTTTTACGGGTAGTTATCATTAAATTAACAATGTTTAAAGATGGAATTATAATATTTTAGGGAGATTTGATGCTTTTCAGAGGATTTGGTGAGAACCAATCATTCGCTTGGATATTAATACCAAATGATAAAATATTGTGATTTAAATGAATTTACTGGATTATTCGACGATTTAATGTAATCATTGGAGGGCTTATATTAGCCTCCTTTGGAATTTAATGATAAGCATTAAGATATTTTTAGTTCAGATTGACGACTTTGATAATTTGTAAATGAATTTATATTGAATTTTCTGAATAACTTGAGCAATCAGTCAATCAAATTGAGTATAAATGTAATAACTTTACTTTTTTGAAATCATTTTAATTAAAATTAATTTATTTATCTAGTCTAAATAAATTATTTACCAGATTTTATTAGAAAATTCTTATTAACATTAGCGATCATAAAATAACTATAGTTATTCCTTAACCCCTTCGCTGTGACCATATAGAAATGATGTGTGCGACAGAATAATTCGGTAATGTACTTTTGCTAAAACAAAGCATTTTTTATAATAAAACTTAAAGGGTTCCAAAGACTGCACCAAAAAATAATTTACGATTATTTATTTATTTTATTATATATTATTTAAGGCAGCATGCCAGACAGACACTATCCAGGCACGCTACTTACGTCATTGTAACGACATTTTACACCATAAGCTGTCCTAAAAATTTATTTATTCTATCGCAATCTGGCGATTAAATTTGAAAAAAATTGTTATTTTTGATGCTGTGTGCGATAGCAATTAAATTCAGTGTGCGGAATAATTTTATTAGTTACGTAATTGCAATACACAACATGACGAGACATACTAGTCAGTCGCATATGGTAATACACTTTCATGAAAATACATACTCGTCCTCTGGAGTGAATGGGTTAAAAGATCATTCATAATTATTCAAAAAACTAAAAACATATAATTTAAATATCATTAATTTATTCTAAGTACTATCAAATGTATTCAATTATCTAATAAAATTATTTAATGATTCACATAACAACATACTTAGCTGTCAGCTATTTTATTTACCAGATAAAAATTTACTTCAGCGATTATTAAAAAAATATTTAATGTTTAACATTGAACCAGACACATGTATATGGTTTTTCACTTTCAATGTATAAATAATATGTATTTAACACCTGTCAGTACCGAAATAGTAGTCCCCATTCTATAATGATTTTTGATTATGTTAAAATTCTGTATTATGAATTCCTGAGCGAAACACTTCAGTTATCCCCATAAGAATATCATACTAGAAATAATGAAAAAATTCAGAAATGTCATATGCAACCTCGATATCTTAGTGGTGGTTGATTGTATGCTATTATTGTTGTTGGTTATTTAGCAAAGTTTAGTTGTTGACTAAGAATTAGATTATATCATCGAATAATTTGAATCTGACGAAGAATTGAATGAATTACAAGAAATTAAAGAATTTTATTATTAAATTTTATTATTGATTTTGTGTTCTTTATGTGATTTAATTGATATAATTTTATGTGTTATTTCTTAGTGATTAGTAACTAGTTGTTGTTACTTGGTTGCAAGCATATGATGGTTGGTACTGGCTATATGGTTGTTGGTATTTATTTGTAGGTACTTGATTGTAAGTACTTAGTGGTTAGTAACTAGTTGTTGATATCTTGTTGTAAATATATGGTAGTTGGGATCTGGTTCTTAGTACTTGGTGTTTAGTACCTAGTTGTTGATACCTTGTTATTAGTACCTTATTTTTAATACTTGGTTGATGGTAATTATTTTTTATTACCTGGTTGTTGGTTGAAATATATATCTTCTTATTATTATTATTCAAAAAAATTATTTGATTCAAATTTGCCTAAAAATTAATTTTGAAAATTATTATATTAAAATTTTCTTCAAAATTTTCCTTCGATAAATATTTCATAAAAATTTACATTAACAATTTTAATAATGTTAAACATGGGTGTCCACAAGGGGAAGGGGCGCTTGCCTCCCACTGTATTTTCCAAACCATTCTATTTTTCGATTAATTATCTTAAATCAAATGCAAAAAATGATATAATTTTGTAATTTAAAAAATATATGAACTTTTTAATATTTATTCAAATAACGTCAGGGTGGAGGATTAATTTGAGTTTTAGAGTATATCATATTACTTATATTCTATTATTATTATTATTATTATTATTATTATTATTATTATTATTATTATATTCAAAGTTCTTTGTAAATATTTTTCTAAATTATCTGATATTAATATAATAAATCTAGACAAAATATTATACCCATGTACCACAGATAAATCCAATGTAGCATGCTGTTGACACAAGAATTTATCATAAAAGAAATTTATGAAATATTATTTTGCCGACATTTATAATTCCTTCAGACTAGAAAATGAAAATTTAATTAAAAACAAAGTTATCAAAAAATTAGTTCGTTGATATTTGAGTCATTATCTATAAATGTCACCCCATGATTGATGGATTAGACATATTTGGATAATATAAATGTAAAGAATTTAAAACAGGCATAAGTGTTGGTAAATAAACCATTTTGTAAATATATAATATTTTAAATATTTTCATGACCCCATTTAAAATTTTTCCCCAAACATGTCAATATTCCCAAATATTGATTTTTAAATTTTTAATTGACAGTATTATTTTAATATATTATTTTATAAAATTTAGAAACCCGTCAAAAGATTTTTAGTTGCAACAAATTTTACAATAAATATCTTTATTCCATTGATAAAAACTATCAAATATCAGATTTATGTTGGATGATACACCAACCGGCAATTGATAAGCTTCTAAGTGATATTGAGTTAGCTTTTCATAATATAAATAATAACTTACCTATAATAAATGTGTTTGTGCCTTAGCCAGAATTGACATTAAATAGGCTCTTACACTATAGAAAGATAGAAAAAATCGCTGTTGGAAGAAAAATAAACATATACACACAAACATGGTTCACAACATTGATTAAGCTTCTTGACATTTAATAAATTTTAAATTTTAAATTTTAAAACAAAATATAAATATTGGAACCACAGCAAAGGTCAAATGACTTATTTAATGTCAATAAAATGTCTAACTAATGAATTTTGTTTGCAAACATTTGTTGAATGATGTATTAAAAATTAGATTTGTCGATTGAAATCCAAAGATGATTCTGATATTAAAAAATTGACAAATTTGAGGAAATTGTTTGGAATTTCTAAATTTTGTGTAATAAATAAAAGTAATAAAAAGGACAGTATTTTGAAAATTTGTTCAACTCATTACATTAGGAATCGTATTGATTAAACAAAGTTATATATAAGTTTGTACTTTCATATATTCCGATCAATTAAATATATTAATACTAATTACATGAAGAGTTTGTTGAGTTCAAGTACGATGGAGTATGTTGATAAAAATAAAAAAGAATATTATGATTTTTTGGTTTTGAACAACTTAGAAAAGAAAGACATTAATATATGAAAATTTGACAAAGGAAATAGATTGATAATTCTTGACCATGATGTATATTTGAATAAATTGAATGATGTCTTTACTGCTCCTCGGTTAGTGAAAGTAAAGATTTCTCGTATTTAATGATGAAAATTTATTAAAGGTAATGCTGAATAAGTGAATGAACAGATTGATCAAAAGGTAGTTAAATTTATTTGCTCAGCAAGGTGGAAAACAGAAAAATTGTATGGGCTTCAAAAATCCCATAAAGATGGTGTACTATGAGACCTGTTTTATCTATCNGAAAAAATTTGAAAAAATAAATGTTTAAATATTCTCCTTGAAATTATATGAATACAATTATATGAATATATAAGAATTATAGAAATAAGAATTATAGATATAAGAATTATAGAAATTAAATTATATTGTATTGCATTTATAAAAGGAAACTTCAATACATAAAAAATACATAATCAATATAAATGATAATTTTTTTATATATTTTTAATGAATAAAATAATTAATTTAATTCAAGTTTCAAATGCTTTGCCATGTTATCATCGTTTTTATTTTCTAATTTTCGTTTCAGTCTCAATTTTGATTTTTCGATTTTCACTAAATTCAAATTATTATTTTTTTCTGTTGTTTTATTTGTTGATTCTAAATTTGTAGAAATATTATTTTCTCTATCATTTATTGAAGCTATTAATCTTTCTTTAGTCCGTATCCAATATTCAAATGTACTTCTTGTAATGTTAAAACTAGAAACTATATCAGAAATTCTTTCACCGTTTTCGTATCTTTTTATTGCTTCTAGCTTCTCATTGTTTGAAAAAATTTTCTTATTTATTAATTCTTTCGCATTCAAAGTTTCTAATAATTTTGCCTTAATTTGTATCCAATGAGAAATTTGACTTTCATTTACATTGTAAGTAGACGCGATTTGGTCAACTGATTCGCCGTTTTCATATTTTTCAATAGCTTCAAGTTTTCTAAATAAATCTTTTTTGTCCCGTTTAATTTTTTCTTCGCATTTTTTCTTCGCAATCCAGTTATAAATGTCTCCTGTACTGGCATTAAATCTTTTTGCAATCTCCAAAGTTGGAACCTTATTATGATACATTTCTATGGCTTGTTCTTTCTGTTCAAAGGTGTACTGAGGACGGGTTGATGGTGAATTTATTAACTTTTGTAAATGGTCTCTATTTTTGAGCCATGTAATAAAAGAACATTTGTATATTTTATATATTGTTGCTATTTCTTCGATTGATTTACCTTCGTCATACATTTCGATTGCTTTATACTTCTCTTCAGGTGTATATTTATTATGTCGTTCGAAATGATTGGAATAATTTTCAAAACAGTTTTTCTTCTCTTTCCATCGATAAAAAGTGGACAAAGTAATATTGTAAATTGAAAGAATTTCTTCTAAAGATTTTCCATCTTCATACATTTTAACAGCGTTTACCTTTTCCATGTTTGTATATTTGATTTTCGGCAAAGAAGTGTCACTTAAATTTTTGTAATAATTTTTATTTTTAATCCAATAATGAACAGTATGTATACTTACATTATAAATTGATGCAATCTCTTGCCTGGATTTGCCTTCTTCATACATTTTGATTGCTTCTAATTTTACATGAATTAGATTCTTTTTATTCTTAGATCTTTTGATTTTTTTTCTGTTGTTTTCCACTTGATCGAATTCAAATAACTGATTTGAATCATTTGTTGAGTTTATCATCGTATTTATTTTTATTTATTATTTATACTACAAGTATTCATAGAAACATTTATATTTATTAAATATTTTCTAATGATTTCATTGGTTAATTTTTTTAAAAAATATAATGGAAATTAAAATAAAGTTATTTAAATTTTTAAACAATTTTATTTTTATAATTTATTTATTAAATACTAAATACTTAATACCCAAATTCTTTATTCAAATTCTTCGAACTTTGTTTTTTAAATGTTGCAATTTGCAATTATATTCTTAAAATTTGTTAGTGCTTATTCATGGACTTGTATTTACACATATCTTTGTTAATCATACATACATATCAATAAATACATATCAATCATACATATTTTTTTATTCATACATTATTTGTATAAATGCTGACTTCTTACGGATATTTTTTTATTAAAATGAACCAAACCAATGTTATTATAAATTTACTCACTGAAGTACTTTCAAATGAAGTAGAAAATCAAATAATTTCAAGTATACGAACCCTGGTTTCTATGCTGAGAAGATAACAGAAGATAAGCCTATTGATTATCTTTATATTTTAAATCTGAAATCGATTAGAGCAAATGAGTACCAATTGAAACTGGTACTTTGTTCTTTTTTCGAACCAGGCATTAACTGGACACGTGTCATAGTGGCTTTCATTTATATGAAGCAGATTCTTTTGAAATCTCATTCTTTTTATGAGAATTATTTCAAATGGTTAATCGAAATAATTGTTTTAATAATTCACTTTATAATATTAAATATTATTTTTAGATTATTCAGAATGAAATATGCCCGTGGGTTCATCAAAATGGGAATTAAGAAACGTTAAAAGATCTTCTCAAGAACCATGAAAATGCAAGAAATGTAGAAGAAACTCTAACTAATATTTTAAAGTTGACATTATTTGTTACATGAATATTGTTTACCGTATTATTGTCTCGTAAATAAAAATTTATAAAAATTTATCGTAAAATTTATTGTTATATTTCTTATAATACTATTTTTTCTATTAAAACACATTTATTTTTATGATTATTTTATGATTATTATGTTATTATTATTGTTTAATTGTCCTTTGAAACTTGGTCCTTAGTATCGTCTTAGTAATATACTTGTAGAAATAATCAGTAATAAATAAATTTCTTAATAACTAAATTTCTTTTGTTTTTACATTTATAACAATTGAGATAGCCAATCAAATTAACGTTTTCAAAATGTAGAAATTGTAACCATGGTTGAACCTTCAAATATCTAAGTAACATCATATTGTATAACAATAATAATAAGCATAACTAGTACCCTTGCGACCTGTTGAGTGTGAGCAGTACCCATAGGGGACAAAATATTTTGTCGGATAGACTAGGAGTATATATAATAATAATAATAATAATAATAATAATAATAATAATAATAATAATAATAATAATAATAATAATAATAATAATAATAATAATAATAATAATAATAATAATAATAATAATAATAATAATAATAATAATAATAATAATAATAATAATAATAATAATAATAATAATAATATCCTTAGAAATAATAATGTTAATATATGGCTCATTCGAAAGGTCTTGGATTGGGCTTTAAAATGAGTTATTGTTGAACAATTTTCGTTGGCGGGAACTCTGTAAATTTAAATTTTAAAATATGACCTTGGAGAAAAAATTTGACCTTGGAAAAAAAATAATAATAAAATAGTCAAATGACCTTGAAAATGGTCTCGGGAAAATGTTAATAACTTTGTCAATATTAATGATGATGAGGATCACGATAGCTGATTCGAAAGGTCTTGTACTAAGCTTAAAAACTAGCTATCGATCGATGAAATAAATTTATGGGAACGATAACCTTTGTGCAGACGAAAACCAGGGGCCCGCAAGACCAAATAATAATATTTGAAAAAAATAATAATAATTTAACTATGAAAAGATGGTGGTCATCATTTGTTAATAACTTTACCAATAATAATGATATTAATAATATTTATATATCAGCAGATAGATCTGGCAGGAAATAAGTTGGCGGGAATGCTGTAAATTTAAATTTTAAAATATGACCTTAAAAAAAATGACCTTGAAAAAATAAATGACCTTGAAAAAATAATATTTTTTAAAATAATAATATGATAATAATATGAAAATGGTCTCGGGAAAACGTTAATAACTTTGTCAATATTAATGATGATGATACCTTCAATAGTTCATTTGAAAGGTCTTGCACTAAGTTTTAATCAATCGATAAAATAAAATGATGGGAACGATAACGTTTGGGCAAACGAAAACCAGGGGCCCGCAAGACCACTTAATAATATTTTTGAAAAATAATAATAAAAATAATAATATTTTAAAAAAAATAATAATATGACCTTGATGAGTCATCACGATGAGTCATATGACCTTAGGAATGACCTTGGATGAGTCACGCGACCTTGAAATGACCTTGATGAGTCATGGTCTTTGTTTAAATGACCTTGGTGAGTTATATGTCTTTGTTTAAAATTTGACCTTGAAAAAAAATGTACTTTTAGACTTAGAAAATTTTTAAATTTTTGGCGGCCGGGGGGAGGGTGGTGGGTATGTGGTCTTGCGGTGCCCAATCCATCTACTCTGTTACTTTTTGATTTGATTTTGGACTTCGTTTTCAACATTTCGTAAATGGGTAGAACAATAAAATAATATAATTATTTTGTATATAAAATTCGACGCGAAATTAGTTTTGTCAATTTAAAGCTACTCAATCTTATCATCATCATGTACATTAAAAAAGTATTTTATTTATTTATTTTATAAATGTGTTCACTATATAGAGATATACCCCCTCCCACCATATAGTGTGTACCATTTAGACGGAGTTTAGTATGCTATTAAATAGTATGAAAAAAAATTAATTAATTAATTTTGAAAATTATACAAAATATTATAAAGTTTTATGTAAGCTTTTCATCTGATAATGGAAATGAAAAAATTTATTTTTAGTTTAATTTTACCGGAACTCTCCAGTTGTGTGTTGATTCCAACCAGAGTAGCTATTATTCTAAAAAATCAGGTTTATTTATTTTTATTTTTATATTTCATTGCGTAAATTTATAACTTTATTAATTACTTGTACTAGCAAATAATTAATTTGCTTTGCTTTCCGAAATAGTCCTAAGTAATTCGGAGCGAGTTCGCATGTTATTTTAACTTATTATATTAAGCCTGGCGCTATATAATGTATAAATTATTGATAGAACTGCACATCATATCGATATTTAGTTCAGATAGCAGTCAGCGTACATACTACACCATTTCAGTACAAATAGTTGATATAAATAACTAATGGACATTTAATATTCATTAAGTCCCTATAAATTTCCTGTCGTGCTTCAAAACAGTTATTTTCTTTAAAAACTTTTAAATTAATTGTAAGGATTTTGAATTAACACAATAAGGAACAAAGTTTAAATATTTTTTTTGTATAATTTGAATATATAGTTATACCCAGAATGAGAAATAAGCTTCATCTACCTAATTACACTTTCATTGAAACGTACAAAGAACAGAATCGGATAAATTTTATTTATCAAAATAAAGAATGATCATAATTCATAAATAAAAAAACACTCTACTTGAGTAGGTGAAAGTCAGCAGTATCTCCCAAAACAAAAGTCTCACAGAATCAAGAGAATCCAGTGACTTTTAATGAAGAGATTATTATTTGTCTTTTTTGTTGAAATGAAGTGATTTTTTTTTAGTTTTTATTATTTGTTTTAATTAAAAGTTCTTATAAATTTTTATTTTTAAAATTAATTTTCGTAAATAAAAAAATGAACTATCGTTAAAACGCCTAATAACTTTTCCGCACTAAAACGGCTTAAGAATAAAACTTTGCTTAAAAAACCTAGAAATAAATTTACAATAAAAAAGCTTACAGATAAATTTTCGATAAAAACACTATGAAATTTATAATCTCAGTCATTTTGTAAATGGAATTTATTGTCTCTCCTGATTTTGTGATTTATTGACATTTGATGTTTTCTCCACCAAAAAATGTTCCCATTATTAGTAAATGTAATTTCTGGTGTGAAAATCTTTTAATAAAAAGCTGGTGAAAGAAAATGTGAATAAGATTTCAATGGAGAAAATTTTATCATTGCAAGACTTTTAATAAAGCATCAATAATGAATAAAATCTGAATAATTAATAAAAATGGCTTGAATGACATAATAAATTAAAAAATGTACAATAAAGCCTGGTGTGAGTGCGAATGATAAAATTGAACTAAAAGTTTAAAATACATTAATTTAAATAGGCAATAAAGCAAAAAATGCCACTGAATATAATGAAAATGTATAAAACATGTATAAAAATTGAAAAAAAAACTTTTAATTCTAGTCATTAATAATCAAGTTTGAAAATAAATAATTAAATCTAATTTAATCAGGTAAATAAATACTAAATTAAGTAAATAATTATTTAAATTGAATAATTACATAAATATGAAGGCATTAACATTCAAACCAGTTAAGTTTCAGGGTACCCACACCTGTACCACAAGAATAATATTCTAAATACTTTTTAAACAATAATAAGAAATTAATAAGTAAATGAATTAAATAAAACAAATATAATAAAATTAACAAATATTAACATAGTGAGAATAAATAAATGAAAAAAAAGAGCACAGAATCTCCAAAATCACCGAAAAATTAAAAAAGGATCGAAATCCAAAATTGAATTTCCCCTACTAACTTACCAAAGGGTTTCTAACCCTCACCCGATTTAAATAAACATATAAAATTACATCCTTTATAAGAATAAATTCCATTTGTAGAAATCGCAATTTTATCGATACTCAGACTTGGAAAGCCAGTGGAGAAAATTGAAAAATCTTCTTGATATCTCGAAAAAGAAATATATTTTCGTTAAAAATATAAACACCATTGAAAAGTCAAAATTTTCGTTGTTGTCTTTCAATGATTTGATGATAAAAGTCGAGAATAAATTGCCTCAGTATAATTTATTTTTATTCGACATTATCCGGTATACCGGTCGAATTGACGGTGAAGTCTACGATTTACAAAAGGCGATCTCTGTTTTCCAGAAAATACGAAGACGTAACAAAGAAAAGGTCCATTTGTGCAAGTTATTAGAGGAAACGAATATAAACATTTCTAATGAAAGGTTCATACGAGTGGTAAATTTTTTTTATAAATTCGCTTAGTAAAATTTATAAAAATAATTTATTTTTGTTTTAAAATGAGAAAAATTTCTTGAAAAAATTTTTGGTGTAAATAAACAACTTATTTATTTAACTTATTTAACTGTCCTTCCAGCGTTTTATTCTTTAACCCTTTAACGCACATTTTCTTTTGATACAACGGCAAAAATAGACAAAAATATAGTCAAAATGAATATATATTATTTTTTATTCAAAACCTTTTTATTACACTGCCCGAGTTATAATCGTTAGTCGATCTTAAATAAAACTTTATATTTCGTATACCCGAGTCTCTCTCGGGCATGCACAAATTTGCCAGTAACACTTACCCGAGTTACGCTCTGGCATGTGCGTTAAGGGATTAATAAAGACCATGTTAAAGGCTAACCGATAATTCCCGCTTAAAATCATAACAGTTGTCTGAAAATGCTGTAAAATACAATATAGATAGATATGAACTTTCTGTAAAATTATCCGTTATCAAGCCTCCCAAACTAGAATTTTACTTTTGAATATAAGAAAATAATAATATTAATTTTTATTGCACAATTTGTGCATATAATGTGTAAATGATGTTTACATGTAATGTTGAGACTTTTAATAAATGTGAATACTGTCACATCATAGAATCGATTTTTGAGTGCAAAAAAGAGTGCAATTAAGTGCAGATCAATAACTTTTAGAGACATTACTTTTAAAAGTAAACCATTAATTTCAGTGTAAAAATTGCCGCAATATTCATAGAAATAAATCTGTTAAAAAGTTGAATTTTTCATAGAAATAAATAAAAAGCTTTATAAAAAATAAAATTCTTTGATGTTACAAAAACAATTACCTAGACTAATCAAGTGATGATTTCTGAAACTCACATCATGTCCAAATCGTACGAAAATCTCCAATTTATCCGTGAACAAATGTGCTCCGTAATCCTACTGAAAAACTATTTACTCTGCGTTTCCGACCTGTCCAAACCGACAGACAGACAAATAATGAATGTGAGCTTAAAAATAAGAACTTTTATTATAATAATTATATGATAAAATTTTACAGCTCGATTATACAAAAATATATACGAAGGAAAATTATGAAAGGCAAAATGAATTGATTGTATGGTCGAAAACGAACAAATTAGAATATAAAATATTCATTTTATATTTTCCCAACAAAGTCAGTAAACTCGGCTGGTTTCGTGATATTAGAAAAAGATTAAAAAAGAAAGGTAAAATAAATGACAATTTTTTTATTTATGGTTCATTTCATGTGATGATGGTTTATTTTTGTGATATATTTGTAGGTAAAGGTAAGTATAGTGTATACAAATGAGAAAGCCCACACAATTATAAGGGGAACGCTTACCTTGCCATGGGATAATATGATTGCCATATCACTTTTATTTCTGCCTCTTCAGCATTGCTTAGGTAACAATTAAATTTGGAAGGATATAAAGTGCACGGAGCCCTTAAAATTAGTTTAGTATTTGACGCAGACTCAATAATTATTTTTGATTTTCAAATTCTATGCTAAATCTGACATGGCCTGTCATTGACAATTTTGACCCCTACTTATTAATTCAGTAAATTTTGATTGATAAAAATAATAAAATTCGAGAAAATTAATATTCCCTTGTCATATTATTGAAATTTAATTTGTTTGCATTGGATTATCAATTTTTCATTAGTAAATTAAATTTAATTAAGGGAATTATTTCTTGTTCATTATTTCGATTTTAAGAATTTCCTTAATTTTGTTTTAATTTGCAATTAAATTTCTTTGCCACATACAAAAAATAAGATAGAAATTTGTCAACGTGCATATTAAACGAATCTTCCTATGATTGGAAAGTAGCACAATGCACACATTCACAGTTCAACTGTTGATCCAATTATTGATTTTTCGGAACTATATAAGTGCTGATTCTGATCATTTTTACCGATAGGTATAGACGAAATATTCGTGAGTTCGACTGAATACGACATTCAATATAAACAGTATTTGGAAAAAAATCAAAGATTAGTCGCAACAGAAATGGAATCTATTAGCTTGGAAAGTGCCAGCTTGGAAAATGAATGCTCGTCAATCTCTGACCAAATTGAAGATTTAACATCGATGGCTGATAGCATTACCGGTATGAAGTTTTATTGGTTTATATAAATTTATAATAATAATAATAATAATAATAATAATAATAATAATAATAATAATAATAATAATAATAATAATAATAATAATAATAATAATAATAATAATAATAATAATAATAATAATAATAATAATAATAATAATAATAATAATAATAATAATAATAATAATATAGTTGAAAACTAAACGAAAATTAACAAAATAATACTAGATATGAAGGAAAATCTTTATAAAAAAATGTTTCAAAATAGATTCATAGTAAATAACATTAATTTATTTTAGCTAAATGTTAATTCACATTTTCTCGACACCATCGCATCAGAAAATGTAAATATTTATGTCGGAAAAATGTAGAAATTTATTTATTATATTTTTGTGTTCTAATTTCGTGTTGCAATAATTTTATCAATATATTTTATTGCAATTTGTACTTTTAATTATAGTCTATTTATCTGATTTGTTAATTAAATAAGATTTTATAATAATAATAATAATAATAATAATAATAATAATAATAATAATAATAATAATAATAATAATAATAATAATAATAATAATAATAATAATAATAATAATAATAATAATAATAATAATAATAATAATAATAATAATAATAATAATAATAATAATAATAATAATAATAATAATAATAATAATAATAATAATAATAATAATAATAATAATAATAATAATAATAATAATAATAATAATAATAAATGATATTGCAATTTTAAATAAATTCGATTTTCACGTTGTTGCGCTACAAAACAAAATGAACTTCTTTTTTAATTTTCATTTAATATATACAATGTGTTATAAGCACATGAATTCATTATATATTTTCATTATATATCATAAATTTCATTTTATGGTATTAAATTCTACGAATAATGACTCCTATTTTATTTCTTGACTAAAATTCAGATGTTCGATTTGAAAGCGCAATATTGGATATTCCAAGTTCTATGACGAGTGGGTCATACAAAACTGCTCCTGAAACTTTCAAATCAATGGCAGATAAAGCAAGTAGACCGGTCAGTGGGATAAGTCAAGGTACAAAGTATTATAAGTTGCAAACTACTTGTTGTATTTACTGTATATAGATGAAATAAAAATATTTCAAACATGGGGAAAAGTAAAATTTATGAATATTTTCACTGGAAAAAATGATCAAAATATTTTGGGATATTTTAATATATAAAAATATTATCATTTAAATAAATTATATTTTCTTTTTAATCGTTGGCTGCAAAATATTTTATATAAGACTTATGTTGATAATGTCTGGATTAGGTACAATTTATATGAAATTTTAATTACAAAAATTTTGCATCACGTCATCCATAAGATATATTAATTAATTAATTATTATGTTAATTTATTATAAATATAACGCCAACATTTGTGAATCCCGTACGGCAGTTGATCTAATGATAATAATGTTGCTTATTCCTAGTGAATTCGTTTAAAAATATATTTATTTTGACACACACACACACACACATATATATATATATATATATATATATATATATATATATTGATATGTAAATTAGTTTATATTAAAAGTTATATAAAATGCATATATATTTAAAATTAAAATTAAAATATTGTAAACTAAACTCAAATTTTCAAATTTATTTTTTAAAATAATTTTATTATAATTTAGTAAAGGTAATTAAAATAAATTATCAACATATTTTTAATGAAATATGTCAATATCAAAAACATCGATATATTTACTGATTCATAGTCAAGCTTTTTAATAAATACAATATCAATGAAATTTGAAAAAAAGTTCTTATAATATTAATTAAATATATTTATTACAATTCATTAAAAAGCATATTATAGAATATGTATATAATATATGAATACTCATTATTTAATAATTTATTTATCACTTGTTAAATATAAGTTGCATTGCCTTTTCATATGAACCAATAATTGACACAGATCTGGATGGAAAATATACTTTAAAAGAAATTATAAATTTCAATTATTAAATTTTTAACATTATTTAGATTCAGTTTCAACTCTTGACGGGGTTCGAACCCCATTTTCTGATGAAGAACTGATCAAGTCTGTGTTAATTATCAGTGACATTGAGGAAATCAACATTTCTGACGGAAGTGATTTAATTTGGTCATTGAAATTGGTTAATTTTGATCCAATATTGCATGACATCGTCTGGTCTCTGGCTCAGAAAACATTAGATTTAACGAGCCAGAATTCATCTATAAAAATTGAAGAACAAAACAATAAAGTTTATGAATGTCAATTGAAACAAAAAAATCTAACAAAATTAGAAAGTGGTCAGTTATCTTGTAAAATCATTGATAAAATCAACGGCAGCTTAATCGTGTCAAAACTTGTAAATGTTTTTATTTCAGCCCCCTGCATATCAACTGAATTAAAGTGCGAATTAACGGAAGTGACAGTTTTAGAAAATGACCCTATAATATTTCAACTTATTTCTGGAACAAACTGTTTAAAGAATTCTATTTTTAACCATTTAACTTGGTATAAAGATAATGAAAAACTTGACATGGAAGATAATAGAATTAAAACCTTTATCAATTCTTCGAACAACAAGATTTCATTAACCATAGAAAAAGCGTCTATTTCTGACGCCGGAATTTACACAATTAGTTGTGCACAAAACTCGGAAATCTTTATTAAAAATGTACCCAATATATCCATTCTGGTTTTAGTGGAAAGACTAAAGAAAACCATCTACAAAACAGCGAGCTTAGAAAATCAACCTGTCATTGGAGATTCCCACATTCAAGTTATTTCTCCATTAAAAGAACTTGTCAATCTTGGGAATGAATATAATGGAAAGGATTTATATTCCAATGCTGTTCTATCAACGACACAACTTTCCGAATATAACTCTAAACGGTCGACGGGATATTTCGAATGTGAAATTGAAGAAATCGACTTGAAAATCGGGGAATTATTAAGTCTACAAATGAAATCGATCAGTATCCCATTGTCGACTTTAAATCTTGGAAGTTGGTATTTGGATTCCAAGAAAATAAACGTAACAAAATTAAATGGCATTGAGGATATTTCAGAAAATCAAATAAGCATTAATATCCCAGGAATTGTAAAAGACTTTTCTGGAGTTCTGCAATTTCGAATTGAAACTCCATTAAAAATATCCTCACCGGAAGTTGTTATCAAAATCAGAGCAAGTAACTCAAAATCTAAACCAAATGGATATTTTTTTACCAATGTCAAACGAATCGAAACGATTTCCGGGGAAAACTTACATATTAAATTAAAAGCTTATAATATCTTGTTAGATACTTTGAAAAATGGGTCCTGGTTTGTAAATAAGAAACAACTGGATTTTAAAAAATGGAATGGTTCGGTCAATCTATCAGAATCTGAAGTTGAAATTAATTTCCCAAAATCAACCAATGAGCTTTCAGGAATTTGGCAATTCCGAATTGATAAACCTATCAAATTGTTTTCACCGGAAGTGTCAATAAATGTATTGGTCAAAGAAGTTACACCACTATCAACTGGGTTTCTTGATTGTGAAATTGAAGAGATAGATCTAAAAGTAGGAGAAACCTTATCCCTAACTTTAAATGCAAAAGATATTCCAATTACGACTCTAAAAAATGGGGGTTGGTTTTTGAATTCAGAACTGATTCATGCTGTTAAATTTAAAGGAAACGAAATAGTAGAAGAAAATAAAGTAGAAATTGTAATTCCTAACGTTACAAAAGAGTTTTCTGGATTACTGCAGTATAGAATCGTAAAACCAGTTGAATTATATTCCCCGGAAATCATTATAAAAATCAGAGGAATTTTGGTAAAACAAATTCTGAAAGTTGAAGAGGAAAAAATCGAGTCTGATCTAATATTGGAATTACACAATGTTTCATTAAATATTTCAGAAAATGAACGGATTCTTTTTGAAGCAAAAATTATCACCGGAAATATCAATTCGTACCAAACACCTCCTCAGTGGTTTTGGAATGATGAAGCTATCAAAAATATGAATTGTAAAAAAGATTTCACCGACAATCTTGCTCAATTAGAAATTACTCATTGCCAAGTAAGTGATGCTGGTCAATACAAAATTTGTTTTAATCCACTTGAAACCAGCAAATGCGGAAAGGTGACCGGAGTATTTTTGGTGTCGATTGCACCAATAAAGAAAAACTTAAAACCAATCGATTCGAACATTGAAACTTTTCCAGGAGAATCTGTAACTTTGTGTGTCGATGTGGAAGGGTTCTCGAAAAAGGATATCAAATGGAAAGTACTCGAAAATGATTTGAAACAAGACAAACTCTTACAAGAAGAAAGAATTACTCAAAAGTTCAACAATAATCTTTCGTTCTTATTAATCGATAGTGTAAAGTTGGAAGATAGTGGAACGTATATTTGCCAAGGATTTACAAATAAGGAACTCATATCGGAATGTAAGATAACATTAAATGTTGTCAACAACATAACTGATACCCTTCAGTGTCAAGTAAAATTTGAAAAAGATAAATATTCCGTTGACATGAACCAAGATGTCACAATGAGGGCTTTGATCGAATGCACTAGTACTCACTACAGTGTCAGTTGGTATTTTAATGGGGAGATTTTGGAAATGAAATCCGACATTTTGAGCGACATAAAAAACAATGGGAAAATCGCGGAATTAAAAATCGAAAATTGCAATGAATCATATTGTGGGATCTACGAATGTGTAATAGAAAACAAAGATGGAAACTCTTCAACTGCTAAAACGGAATTAAGCGTCGAGAATATTAACAAAGATTCTTTAAATTTTGCCTCTAAAAATATTGAAATAATCGAAGGAAATGAATTGAATTTGGAAGTGGTTTCAGAAATAGAGAAAGATTTCCAGTTTCAATGGAGTAGAGATGATATAGATTGTTTAAATAATGAAAGTTTTATTTCTACTAAAAACAAAAATTGTTTTAATTTAAGAAAATTGAAAGCAGAAATAACCGATTCAGGGGTTTACAAGTTTGAAGGAATGGCGGATAAGAAACTTTTGAAACTGGTTCATTTTACAGTTCAAGTCAATCCAATTGAAAGTATTCCAATAATGGATGAGTCGCGTCTGAAATTAATTTGCGAAAACAGGGAAATTATTATATCTGATTCAAAACCTTTGATAATATCCGTTGAAGTATTGAATTGGAAACAAGGAGTTGTACAATGGTTCAGAAATGATCAGCCTTTTGGAGAACCCTGTGTTCTTGATAACCAGTTTATAGATTTGTATATAGAATCTCCACAAGTCAATGAGCATAGCGGCTTGTATAAATGTATTGTAACGAATGAAAAACCGGAAACTGAGTCTGTAGAAATAACAGTAAAATTTGAAAACGAAAAAGCCATTTCTCCAATTTTAGGTGAGCTTCTATTTTGCACAGTTGAAGAAGTAAACACTATAGAAGATGAAAAAATTGAACTCTCTGTTGAATCTAGAGTGCCAACGAAGTCAATAGACTCGGTATTGTGGTTGAAAGACGAACAGCCGCTGAATGAAACTGATCCCCGGTTGACGATAATTCTGCAACCGTTCTGTTATAATTTGATTTTAAGAAATGTAAAAATGAAAGATGCTGGAACATATTCGCTGAAAATCAACGATAGTTATGTAGACATTTTAGTGAAAGTCAGACCTAAACCTATTAGAAAACAAACTAAAGAAATTTTCAAAAATCTCAAAATTCCACAGATTAAAAAACCACTTCAAGATATTTGCATAAGAATCGAACCTGAAACGGTGAAATTCGAATTTGAGGTTGAAGAAAGCGGAACAACAAAAGCAATTTGGTTCTTTGAGAATGAAGAAATTGAGGTTTGCCTGTTTTAAATTTTATATATTATTTGAAATTTGTGTGATTCCCCTATTAATTCCATTAAAAATATTTTTACATTTTATTTTTATAGCTGCATGTGAAGTTTCAGAATACGTTTTTGCCCTCTTTTTATGTGACTCTTATTCACAACACAAAACTGATAATATAATGTAATATAATATAATATAATATAATATAATATAATATAATATCTTCTTGGTTATGAATCTTTATGTCAATGGGTGCAATGCCATATACTTTGGAATAACTGTCCGTCATCTCCGTTCTCAAGTTCCTGATCACTATCGACTGAAGGAATTGATTAATATTAGTAAACACAATTTTGTGAAAAATTTATTGAAATGTTGTTTGATTTCAATTTTTGTAAATTTTAAAAGTTTTAAAATTTTAGACTTTTATAACTTTTATGATTTTTAAAGTTTGAATTGAGAAAACAGAATTTTGTGAGTTTTTAGCAAAATTATATTTAAAAAAATTAATGAATTAGTTAATTAGTTTGTTTAAAAAAGAGCAATTTAGATTGATTTAGTTTTGATTTCAATTCTACCTGACGATGATAGTGATTCTGTTGAAATATATTGTAGTAGTAGTATATATATATATATATATATATATATATATATATATATATATATATATATATATATATATATATATATATATGTATATATTGGTGTTTTCGTTACATATCATATAGTATAATATAATTTAATATAATACAATATAATATTATTGTGTAATTTGATTATTAAGTTAGTAGTTGATTGTTTGAATGAGAGTTTGTAGAGCCGAGCAGTCACCTTTAAAATCTTTGTTAGGACTGCTGGGGTGCATGTGTGTTCAAATTGTGTGTGTGTGTGTGTGTGAGTTTAAACTTTATATCTTATTAACAGCTATTATTGAATATAAATTAATTATTAATTTAACATAAAAAATATAATAAAATGTCTAAGTCTTATAACTTTATAATAACAAAAATAAAAACCTTCAAAGTGTTCACCAATGTTCATAAATTAAAAAGTATTGTCATTCAAACATTTCAATTTTGTTACTAATTATAATTTTCATATATCAATTTCATTTGTGATTTTAACTTTTTAAATTAAAATTTTTATTTTTGTTAATTATAGTAATAATAAACATGAGACAATACAAATAAAAATTACGAATCAGAGTAGCATAGAATGTCATTGATATCATCATTATTTGTTCAATCATATTTTGTATATATGTCAATTTACTATAATTTAGGCGGAAAATATAGAGTTCATTCAATGGTCCTGTGATAATTATTTTGCGTTGACAATACCGGCAGCCGGAGAAAAACACTGCGGAAAATATACTATTCAAGTTGCAAATGACATGGGTTGTGTCAGAAGTGATGGACGTTTATCGTTAATGCTTCGTAGTGAAATCTCTGAACAAATGACGTAATATTTAATAAAAATTATATAACTTATCAGTGGAAACAAACACCTCTCAAATTCTTTGAAAATAATAATAATAATAATAATAATAATAATAATAATAATAATAATAATAATAATAATAATAATAATAATAATAATAATAATAATAATAATAATAATAATAATAATAATTTCATACATAGAATGAATAAATTATCATTCAGAGAGTCCTGTTGTATTGCTCCTTTATTTACAAAAAAGTTGAAAGACATAGAAATATTATCGAAAGAAAATATTCGACTCAACTGCAGAATGATGTGTGATCCTAAACCGAAAATTTTATGGTAAACTTATTTTAAAATTTTTAATATTAATTCTACAGAAACTCAGAATAATATCGAAATGATATACATAAAAAGTTTGAAATTTGACATGTATTTTAAGCCTGCACACGTTTTAGTAGGTTGTGTCCTAAGTAACAAATGTTATTCTTTTTTTTTCTTTTTTTCCCAATTTTTTCCCAATATTTTTTTCCAAAAATTTGTTTTTCCACAGTAATACAAAGTTGGTATATATTCGTAATGAAAATAAATTAAATATTAAAACAAAACAAAAACATATCCAAGATGAAGAAAATAATAAAATAAGTGTAATATTAGAACAAATTCTTTTTATGAAAGTTATTCTATATTTTCTATAATTTTACAACCAAAGACATTGTTTGTTTTACTATATTTGAAATTTCAAATAAAACATTAGAAATTAAAAAAAAACTTCACTTTTTCAAAATGCAAAATAGAACTTTTTATATTTGTAATTAAAATGATTGAATTAAAAATTTCATCTGAAAAATAAATCCAAATCCTAAGAAATAATATATAAAAAATTGGTACTTGTTTAAAACAACAAAATAAAAAAAATTTAAATTTCGAAAAATAATTTTCAAAATCATAATTTATTTACAATAATAAATTTTATTTAACTCTTAAAATATAAGTAAAATTTTATTTATTTAATATTATTTTGGAAGGGGTGGGCTGTTCTAAAAAGTATCAAAATATTTTACTAAAGTTTTATGATTGCATTTTAATAATTTTAATTTTAATCTCAGCTATGTTAGATGACATTATAATACCATAAATTTGTTTTAATGGTGAAAATTAATGAAAGCAGAATTTTCATATTGAATTAAATTTTAATTATAAATTTTATTTTTGGTTTCGGAATTTAATAATTGCAATAGGTTAGCATCAGAAACCGTTCATGAAATATTTGCTCCTTTTTTTAACACAGAATTATTAGGCGCCACTAAACAAAAAGTCATTTATGTATTTATTATAGATAAAATAAAAATTAATTATTTTTTATATGATGCTTCTGAATTGTCTTTTTTTTCTAGCAGGAACTCTTTCTACTTTTCACTAAGATTAACATATTGTGCTTTTTTAACTATAAACTTATTTACATTTTCATCTAGGACAAAAGATGGAGAAACTCTCGATTCTAAATGTTTAAATAGGAGAGTCAAAATTTTGGACGAATTCCCAAATTTTACTTTGATCATTACTGAAACAGAAGTTACAGATTCTGGTCGTTATTGTTGTTTGGGCACCAATTTTCTCGGATATGACACTACTGAGTCAGTTGTCATTGTTACAGGTACTTCACTAATAGATATTATGTGCACGAGGTCTGTAAAAATTAGGATTCTTTAAATAAAATAAAATTTACTAACAACGATTGCTTTCAACTCCCTTCTTATATAGTTTCTTTTTAAAAGTTAAGTCTAAAATGTATCGATTTTGATGGACATTCAAATGTTCTTCTGGACTTTCAGACAAGTCATTCGAAACTGGTCCATTAGCGTACCTTCGTATGTGTGTATTTTATAAAATGTTAGTCCACAAAATGGGTTCCTCTCATTTTTTCAATTAGCAACAGAATTTTAAGAGCATTACTACCTATTATAATAGCTGGAGATGAATACGTAGTTAGAAATCTTAATAAGAACATATTAACTATTATAGTAGACTGTTTTGAATTCGCGTGTTGTGGGTGCAAGATATATGAACCGCACAGGGCGCAATAATGTCTCTTCCACGTGATAGAATTATCTTTCTCCACTCTTCATTTTTCGGCATAAAAGCTCCACATATTTCAAACCCGGTAAACAAAAATCCTCTTTATCATTACTTTCTTAAAATTTTTAAATACATGTTGAAAACAATTTCTAATCATTTCCCAAGTCTTTATTGAAATAACAAATGTATCGTTCGTTGTTAGTCTTTTATCACTTGGGCATACGGATAAGTTTCCACTCATTTTAATTCTATAAGAAGTTTAGAATTTATGATTTTTTTATAAAATGTTTTAAAGATTTTATAATTCCTTGATCGAAAATGTCACTTTTGAAGGAATTTTATTTTATGTTTAATAGTTAAAAATATTCATAACTAAGGGGATTCATGACTTAGGGTGTTCGTCTTAGAGGACTTTTATTCTCATCTTCTGTTTTATCCTTCATCAAATGTTTATTCCATTTGCATGTTTTTGAAACTTTAAATAATTAAATACACTTAAATGTTCCTATTTCAATAGAATCAGAACAAAAAGAATCTGATTCTTCAAGAATTATTGGTGAGACTTAAAAACAAATTATTAACAACATTGTGAATGTATTTAGTGAAACCTTTGTGTGCTCCTGTTTTAACTGCGGACTATTCAAAAGGTGCCGATGTCATTTTATCATGGACCGGTGTAACAACAGAGGATACTTTGAATGTCACTTACAATATTGAAAAGCAGAAATCATTGACATCAACAAACTGGAAGAAAGTCGTGAAAAATCTTATCGAAACCACATGTTCATTGTCGTCTTCGTGTTTACCTCCACAAGAATCGCATTCGCTTCGATGTGTTGCCATAAGTGAATATGGTTTTGAAACTGTATCAAATATTATTGAAATTCCTATTCGAGCAAATTCCCCGGTTTTACCTTCTGATAAACCAACCATCGTGTTCAAAGATGCTACTTGTGTCAAGATTTCATGGATGAGAGGAAAATGCAAGAATATAACTCCCGAAGAAAGTATTGGAAAAATTATGTATAGTTTAGAAATGAAAGATAACCCTAAAAGTAGTTGGCAAATCGTCAGTAATGAGTTAGTCGACAATGAATATTCTTTATCCTTAGAACCGGGAGTTTCCTATATGTTCAGAGTAATTGCATTTAATGATTTCGGTATCAGTGAACCAAGTCAGAGTTTAATTACCCGAATTGACAGATTAAAATTAGTTCCTGATTTTTCCGTAGACCCCCCCTGGCTTCATCTAAAGGGTCAACCATGCCTAAAATGGCGTGCAGCAACTGTTCCGGAATTCTGTGATTCTTGTGTCAATGGAATTTTGCCTGATTATAAAGTTGAATACCGAAATGGGAGATTGTCACCATGGAAGATCTATCAAGAAAATATAGTGCAAAATGAAATATATTTAACGCAGAAAATTATTGATGACGCTCAAGAGTTTAGAGTAAGTTGTCGAAATAAATTTGGACAAAATGGACCTACAAGATCTTATCGACTACAAGCTAGTATTGTTGGAAAGACCTCTTACCGTTCTCCTTCCGTAGAAAAAGTAAAGACAATAATAAAATATGATCAATTAAAACAAGCTGAAATTGAATCAATTTCTAAAGACGGATTAAGTTTGAAATGGACTCAATGGGCACCAGATCAAATTAATAAGTATATTGTTCAACGAAAAAATTCATTTTCTCAAGACTGGGAACAAATCCACACAACAATATTTGGTGAAAATTGTTTCATTGAGATGGTTTTGTCAGAAAACTTTTCCCGCCAACTTAGGATACTTTCATTAGACGACAACAAAACGGAACTGCACGACGGTTACAATATCCTTTATATCCCAAGCAAAGACGATTGCATTCCGAAAATTCCTGAAAATCTTCAAGTAAATGATTTAATTAATTATCATGAAGTATTTTGGTCTGAGTCTAAATCTATTGAGATAGTTGACTCCCCAATTACTTACTCTTTACAAAGCAAAATTAACAATCAGTTCTGGTTCACAATAACAGAAAAACTGGATAAATGTTTTTATGCAAATACAAGAATTGATAAATACGGTGTCACTGGGTATCGAGTTTCGGCTAAGAATTCTATCGGCTCCAGTCCGTTCAGTATGGAGATATTCACAAAGTCTCTAATTAACATACTATCCAATGAGCAAATTATCAAATCCTTACGATATTTTGTTATAAATCCTAGAGAAATCGAAATAAAATGGCATCTCTGTGAATCCATCTTCGACAGTGGAATAACAACGGAAGACTTGAGTTTTCAAATCGAAAAGAAGACTGTCAAAGAGGGTTCCAATTGGATGCCGATCTCAAATGTTGTTGAAAGGAATTCTATTTTGATTTCAATTATGTTTGAAGATGAAAATCTGTTTCGAATTCAACCGTTTTACCGAGACGAGAAGCTTACCGCTAGTAGAATTTTCAGAATGTATGTTTCTAAAGGTTAGTATATATATTATTTAAACAAAAGATGTAAAAATTTGCTTATAAATATATACAAAAAAAGTCCGACCATTTATTCTTTGATTTTAGTTTAGAAAACTTCTCAAACAAGCTGTTCAAATCTACTTTAAAATTCATGAATCCCACAATTCTCTATACAAAAAAGTATGGCACTATAATTAGCCTAAAACCCCTCACTATTGTGTAATCATATTTTCATTGAAAATTAATTTTATACTTTTCCGAAATAAAAAATTCTTACGTGTTTCAATGAATTAATATTTTTAATACAAAATAAATTTATAAGAACTTTTAATTAATAATAAATATAAAAATACATCATTAAAACAAAAATTAATATAAAATTAATTAATTAAAAGTATAAAGTAATGATTTCCGGGCAGCAGTATTAATTAAATGTCAAACATGCAAATGATATAAGCCATTTTCTGCAAAGTATATGTTTAATAAAATGAAATAATTTTCGATTATAAAAACAATCCTAACCTATTCCTTCCTGGGAACTCGTGTATAATGATGTAAAACCAGGTGAAAAGGGCGCGAATTGCACAGCTTCAACTTGACTTGTGATTAAAATAATTATTATATAATAATATTTAATTAAAATATTAATTAAATAAATAGCGGGAGTCACAGGCCTCTAGTTTATATATAAGAGATAACAAACACAATAGACTTTTATTTCAAAGCATTAAAATATCAAGTTAAACATTATAAAACTTCAAGTGACTTTTCTTTACTTTTAATATGAGCTCAAAATTCTATCTTTTGCATGTCAAAAATATTTATAATCCAGTAACCAAGAATGATTAAAATCCATCTCTCTTTATCTAATACTTATAATTGTGAGTAGGTTATATATTACAGTGTTATTAAGGCTCTTGGGCAAATAAAAATACTTGTGACTTTTTTAGTGTTTTTTCTTACTTTTGCCTCTTACAGATTCCTTTTGACCAACATGGTTGTATAGTATATATAGTTGTTACAAGTCAATGTCTTTTCATTAATTATTTATACTTTTGTTTATAGATTTACTGGTCCCTGACATGTCGTTCACCAGACCAAATCTTGTTATGGACTCAGTCACAAATTGTATCATAGAATGGTCAGAACCCGAATTACAATCTGGTTTTTCCCCTGATGGAATTGAAATTTGTGTTCCTTCAGTGTTATTGGTTGATTTGCAATATGAAATCCAGTTTGTTGTAGTCGATCCAGTTGGTGGTTCTAAAATTCGTGGGAAAGACGTAAAAAATTTACCATGGAAAGCTTTACAGGAAAACCTCGAAGAAAACACATTTGACTGGGAAAATCCAGATCCTACTCAAGAATATTTGTTTAGAATTGTTGCTAAAAATCAATTCGGAAGCGGCTTACCTTCCCAAGTTGTAAAATTACATCCTCAAATAAGTAAGACTAGATTTTTTTTAAATTTTAAGTATTTGTTATTTTTTATTTTATATTTAACTTGAATTTCCATTATTTTTCGATACGTATTTGGAAATAAAATAGAAAGAAATTAGACAATAAAAATATGAAAAAAAGACCTCCAAATATTGAACTCAACGTTTTACACCAAAAAAGCTCGATCGCGTTCCTACTAATACGATCTCTATTTCATACTTGTAGATTCTTGTTTATTGTATTTTTATTCCGAATGTGTATTTATGTGACTACTTCAAGAGAGTGGGGTATCCCATTTCCCGCCATGGTTAGTGCGCCAACTTTCTATTTTCCTCTAGCAACGTGGCACTTTTAGTTAATTCTCTAAAAATCATGTTGGTATTCAAAGGGTTAAAAGTGATTATGTCAGTAGACTTTAATGTTATTATTAAAGTGATTAAGTAATCAAATAAAGTGGATAAATAATACAGATACACTATTTCCAGTTTGAATATGTTAAAAGCCTGCAATTTGTAAGTCGCACTGATATTATTTGTAAGCATTTATTAAAAAACTGATTGAATCAGTAAAGATGTTATATTCACGAATTTTCGATACAGCCTTTTTCAAGTGATAGAATCACTTGAAAAACAAAATGAAAAAAAGGCTGTACTGAAAATTCGTGAATAAAAAAAAACATTGATATCTTTACTGATTCATAGTCAATTTTCTGATAAATTCAAAGTCAACTGAAAAGAAATCAGAGGTGAAAATTGAAAGAAATATTTGTAAGTAGTTTAGATCGCACGAATTTTTGTTAACTTATATAAATATGTCCGCGTGTATTAAATATCAGTTTTATTTTCATTATTTATGTGCTTCTAATTTCCATGCCACTAACTTGGATGTGTGAGTTCTTTGAACAATTCTCGTATTTTTCTGCTTATACACTAAGGCGCATTAATTATGTGTAACAAAGACAAATATTTTGGGTTGATTACACATCAGTTTATAGTGCTTTTTTTCTGTTCTACAAGGCTGTTGTAATAATATTTTCCAATAACTTGGAAATTACTGGATTCCAAAATCAGCATTTTTGACATGTACTCTTCTTCGCTTTTCATCAAAGCCAGAAGACTGTCAAGGCAGCCCGAGACATCTGCACCATGTACGGAAATTGTGGCTCAAAATGCTCAAAATAGTTTTCCACGTTTAAAAATGGCAAGTCGACCTTCTTTCGTCAACTTTCCGAGTTGACTACGACGGGGATTACATAATTGGTTAATCTTTTCTTATAATTATTGTAATGTTCATTAAAAACTTTTAAAAAAACGCTATGAACTTATGAAACAACCCAATATATAGAAATATTATTTCTAAAATTAATTGTAATAGCATATTTTAAATATTGAAATTGAGTGGGGGGGGTATTTATCATTAAATTTAAAATTGAATTGAAATATTTTTCTTTAGTAATTCCTGACTTTAGCCTCATCCGATTAACCATCGATGATGCAGTAATCCCAGGATCAAGTGGAGAAAGAGAAATAACTCTTTCATGGGCACCTCCGAGAATTTCTCCTGATCTTTATATTCCTTTTACAGTTGATGTAGAATGCCGACCAGTTAATTATTCTTATTCTGATGACGAAGGATGGAGTGTTTTCAAAACTAATATAAAAAAGAACCGTGTTGACATATCTGATCTAGATCCTAATATAAATTATCAACTTCGAATTGTTCCAGTTACTGATTTTGGAATCGGAAAACCTTCGATGGTTATTAAAAAAATCCGGCGTTCTGGTAATGACGAATAATCACATGCAGAAAATTTAATGTCTTCTTAAACAGATAACCTGAATTCACCAACCGCCGAAAAAGCAGTCACCTTGCAAGGTATTTTACAATGTTCAATTCTCATTTTTAAATGTCATCTATTAAAAAATAATTTTCAGAAAAACAATGCCTAGCTGTGCCCATGTTTTGCTGCTTATCCCAAAAAGCCGAGCTGAAATTCACAAAATTGATGGAATATAAATTAAACAAAATTACATGGACTTTTAATAAGGAGAAAGTAGACGTGAATGATGGTAATGACATTTTCCTTATGAATTATAATCATTTATTTTTTTTGCAAAATATTCAAAAGTAAATATTTTTAAATTATCATTGATATTTGTTGAGTAATTTTAATTAACCCCTTGTGTGATTTGCCCGAACTGGATTCGGTCAAATCGTACATGAAACTTTTTATAGTGATTTGCTCGAGAGCAGCTCGGGTCATTGCCCCACCAGTCTAGAGAACGCATCGCGCGCGTTGAGTGACACGTGTCGTAATTTGATCTTTCGAGAACAATTAGTCCAAGAGGTTGACCACAGAAGTGGTTAACAAATAATTATAGTAGTTAGCTACTGACTACTTGTGTTATACTTTATTATACCGAATAACAAACTATCACCCAACGTATATTAATAACGAATTAATAACAACTGGTTCACAAGATCTACAATAAAATATACTCTTGGACAAATTTTGATTATATCTGTCACAATGATGCAAGGCACCAAAACTTTTTTAAAATTATCTCTCCGTACTTATTCTCATTTTCTTCTTTCATTAGATGAGACTGGAAAGCCGATTTCCGATGCCATTTCTCTTTATATGCTTGAATTATCCTTATAATTAATGTCTTTAGATTAAAATAATCTTCAGTAATTTTTCGTTTGACAATCTTCGTATAATAAATTCTGTGGTTACCATTTGAAAAAGAACGTGTATTTCTCCATTAAACTCTCCTGGCAGAGATCATGTATGCAGTGAAAAAGTGAATTAGTCAGCAGCTAAGCGAGGGGAATGCTAAAAAATAAGAGTTGGTGACTCAAAAACAAATGACTGAATACAGCAACTGCAGTCTTTACAAAGTATTTCAGGAAATTAATTAAAAATAGAGCTTGAAGACTATAAATCAGTAATATATCGATGTTTTTTGATACTCACGAATTTTCAGCACTGCCTTTTTCAAGTTAAATTCACTTGAAAAAGGCAGGTGTCGAAAATTTGTGAGTATTAAAAAACATCGATATATTACTGATTTATAGTCTTCAAGCTCTCTTTTTAATAAATTCAATGGAAAAAATAATCAGTGGTGAAATTGGAAAAAAAATATATTTCTGGAAAGTATTTAAGAACTTGTATATTGATCTCATATCTACATGGATCAAATTTCAAGCCTTAAATTTACTTAAAATTAAACATCTTACCTAAAAGCCATTTCTAAAATGACTAAAATAAATTTCATGACGAGCAATTCATAAATGAAATTCCTTAAATTGGTGATTTAGCAATAGCTTTACACGCCACCACCACTATAGAAAATGTATCTCAGTGGTGTTTGGTGTATACAACCAATCAATCACTCAGCTCCATCTTAGTCAAAGATTTGCGAATTACAAAGCACAGCCACACACATACTGAAACATTTGCATACATACACCTAAATCCGAAATATAAAAGTGTCTATAATCTAAAAAAAATTCGATAAAATTATAGCATAGGAACACACAAACTTACCTGTGTGTAAAAATTTAATGTTCCGAAAGTTAAAAGTTTTATTATAGGAATTGAAAAAGTGACATAAAAATAATTTTACATACAAACACAGCACACATAATATAAAATACATGCAAATTTATTATAGCTTTTTTTATTCCGAAAGTTAAAAGTAATCAACATATTGTTAACATATCATTATTTCTAATATATTAAAAATTCATGGGAGAAAAAAGTTTAGATTTTGAATCGGACAACTCTATTTTGAGCTTTCGAGAGAAAGACGACAAAACATCGTATGAACTATTTATAAAATATTTTTGAAGTTAATATTTATTTAGATTTCAGATATTTCTCTGGAAATGCTACCTTTTTGCGAAGGTGAAGAATTGACAATGTAAGAACATTTTCATTTAATTACAAATAATTAAAATATTTTACAGTATATCAGATAATAATTTCATAGAATTACATAAAATGACAAAATTATCCATATCAATGAGCTGGAAATTACAAAAACTTAAAAAACTACGCCGCTTCTTTCTTAATTGTATTAAAAAAATAAATGTGTTTGGTGATTTCTTTATTTATTTAAAGTTAAAAATATATCTAACTTACATTTTATCGAAATAATTTCAAATAAATTCATAAAATGTCATAAAAATCCTAAAAAATCCTGAAAATTAATTAAAAATAATTTATAATCAAAATGTCGTCTACAATGTAAAATTTAAGAGCTTGAATCATTATTATATAAAATCAAAATTCAAACCTTAAAAGTTACTTAAATTAAAAAAAACTTGGAAAATTGAATAAATGAAATGAAGTAAATAACTTCACATTCTCATAAATGGTGAGTCATTCACTGATGAACACACCAACGTACATTATAGAGACTTTTATATTTCGGATTTTGGTGTATATGTAAAGAATATATTCTATATATTGTAGAAAAAACTAAATATCGAATTACCAGTGCGTTACCAATTATCGAATTACCAATTATGGGAATTTTGTAATCAGATTTTGGAACCAATTAGAAACAACGTTAGTTTAGAAATATCCTGTACTAAAGAAAGACAAAATGTGTTTCTTATTGAAAGCCGACAAATAATGAAATATCCATTTCCTGCTTACAAAATAAAAGTATGATTTGAAAAATACAAACTTTTAATAGTTTTCAGAGGTGAAATAAAATATTCACAAGGATGATAAATCACAGTATCTATTTATATCCTACAAAATTTAATTGGTAAAATAAATACATTTAAGCAGGACCGTAGGAAGGCCTTTCGACATCCCGGATCCTATCGAAATAATAAACACGTAATGCTTGACGTTCTATTTTTATGAAATGTTTAGTTTAGTAGTCTAAGCGCTGAACCTTCGTTGTCTCTTAGGATTTTATCCACTTTGGTGTGGTGTTTGCTAATATACAAACCGACATCAAACAATAGCGGATCCAAAATAAACTTGCACCACATATCGAATAAATCGCTCGAAATAGTAGAAATACTATTACGTAGATGTTTCTATCTTTAATTTAAGCATTTACAACTATTTGGTTAGCGAGTTTTTTTTCAAAATTATGGCATCATTTTGGCGCCCCATATGCTTTTGCTGCACATCTGCGTCCAATGCGATCACTCTGTGCGCCAGCTCCCGGAAATGATCCTGAATTTAAAAAACAGTAAGTATTTTTCACACACAAAATACAACAGACACACGAATATCACTATAATCCGTCGATAATCAGCATTGGACCATTTGTTATTATTTTCGGCTTCTAAATTACTGAATTGATTTTAATTGGTCAAAATTTATTTTATTTAATATAAATTTAAATTGTTTAAAATATTCGTAGTTTTGAATTGCAATGATAATTATTCATAATTATTTGAATGTTTATAATTCCAACAATATTTTCTCGATGATTCTCCAAAATATTTCTTTACTTCTTGAACAAAGTTGTATCAGTGAAAAAAACTAAATGTATGTCAAATTGAATTTTCGACTGATTTTTTCAAAAAATTTAATTATTATGAAATTGTTCTAAGAAAATTTATTGCAAATATGAAAACTTAGATCAAGTACGGTGACATTTAGGAAAGAGATGTAAACAGATGCATCACCGAGATTGACCATTACTGGATGTAAAATTTATTATTTATCTAAATTTGCTACGGGAATTTGTCGAAGGACGAATTACGGAAAAGACTTTCCAGCATTATAGGTAAGAACATTTGTCGAGCAGATGGATTTAGTGACGAGATTATATTCAATTTTTTTAGCATTTTGAACTTTTGTTTTATGAAAGCGTCAAACATTAGGTTAACAAGGTCAACTATTAATGATTTGAAAATAACCGTTGCCATTGAAAGCGCTAAGTACCAAAATGAGTTTGTAAGTAGTGTCTTGAATTGAATGATCTTCGGGTTGAATATTTGATATAACTCAAATTGCCCTGTAACCGTATATATTTGTATTCCTCTGCAATAGAAAAGTTTTTTCATATTTAATAAATATATTTTATCCTTCAATATACTTTATAATAGAAAAATATAAGATATTCTCGGCTGAAGCATATGGCATTTATTTCGTAATTCAAAATCTCGAAGAAGACGATTTCGGTGAATATTGTGCACTAGATGAAGTTCAAGACCCAATTCAGTCATTTCTTCTGATAAAATCAGGTTGAATAAATATACATGTTATAATAAAATAAAATGATAATAATTTTAGATGCTCCAACAATTCTTAACTGTCTACCAAATTGGAGTTTGACACTTCATGAAAATTTCAGTATTTCAGTGAAAGTTGATGCTCAACCCCCTCCCGAGGTTGTCTGGAGGAGAAATTGGAAGAAGATATTTTCCAGCTACAGAACGGTTATTACTGAAGATAGAGAACAAGGAACTTATTCACTTCTTATTTCGAAATGCATTTTATCCGATGGCGGAGAATACAGCATCAGAGCGGAAAATGCAATAGGATTCGCTGAAGTGAAATTTAATTTAAGAGTTGATGGTATGATAAAAACAATTCAAAATTCAAATTTTTCACTATTTTTCTAGCTCATCCGGAAAGGAAATCTGTACAAATTAATAATGGAGATATCAACGACCGTTATTACACAATGAAGAAGTTAACAAAGTAAAATTGGTCATTTAACATAATATCATGAAATATTCTACTTACAAATTATAAGTAGATTGAAATAATTATCTATTTTCACAGAGGATCATACAGTCACTGTCAAATTGTGATCGAAAAATCAACAAAAATTGAATTCATTGGGAAATTTTTTGAAATCAACAATATGGGAATCGGGAGATCTGAATTTCAATGCATACAGAATATCAATCACAGGAATATTGTGGAAATATTTGATGCCATTGCCATGCCAGATCAGTATTTGGTTTTGGTCTATGAGAAGTAGAAAAATTCTTTTTTAAATAAATATTTTGTTAAGTAAATTGCAAAAAAAAATAATTCCCAAATAATTTCAAAATAATTTTGCGATTTACCTTTGCCTGGAGAAATTGACTACTTAACGATTGTAATTATTTTTTCATGTTTATAGTTTTCTAAGCGTGGCTTTATCGTGAATTTAGTTCGCTTTCATTTTTCTCGAATATTATTGTTTGCATATTTTTAGGATTAAAATTATTTATTTAAATATTTCATAAATTATGGAAAGCATCCCCGAATACAAGTACTTACTAATGGGAATATTTAATACAACATACCTAAATCGAAAACTATATAAATAAATGTTTGATTTTTTATCTGCAAAATTTTCGAGACACCCAGCTACTGTCGTGTCCCACTGGTTGAGAAACCCTGCTTTCAATGGCTCCCTTCAATAAACTTAAGGAGATAAATTTTCTTAAATTTTTATTCCTGGTATTCGTCAATCTCTCATAGAAAGTCCTTTATCAGTCTTCCTTTGGTGATAATCATGAGCTTGGATTTTTAATTAAGAATTTTAGTAAATTTTGCATAATTTTTATGTCCGAAAGTAACATAAGTTGAGGACGATATACAATTATAATAAAAACAATGAAAAAAGAATACATTCCATCCTCTATTCCATCCACTATCCTTAATTATCAAAATGTCTGTCTTAGATTAACACTTTTAGTTAAAATTTATAAGTTTCAAACGAAGCTATACTTTATAACAAGTTAATTGTAGGCCCATACATTTCGGAATTAATTTTAGAACTTTGGAATGAATGTCATGACCTTGATATCTTTGTCAGCGAGAAGATTATCATTATGAACAACGTCAGGTTCCACGAAATTCAGAGCAGAAAGAATTTCTTTCATAACAAACCGAATAAAGTGTAACTACTTAACCCAGCATAGTTCAACTTTGGACATCATAGAAGAGGAATTTAGTTCGTTAAAGACTTGTTATCACCAAATACATTTATACCCTCAAAGTTCCAGTGAAATTATATTGAAAATGTAAAAGCAGTCAACGAAGAAATGAATAATGACAGTAAATACGATGTAAACTGAAAAGTAATCCGAGGTGAAAATCGAAAGAAGTTCTTATAATAAATAATTTTTACAATTATATGTAAAGATTTTGCTTTTATTGGCGACTTTTAATTAAACATGTTATTCTTATTATATATCTAAATGTTCGATTATTGTTACTTTTCTTTAACATCTAAATTATAATTTATATTATATATAATCTCTGAGTTTCACTTTTGATCCTTTTTAAATTCAATAATTTTCATATTAATATTTGTAACACTCAAGATCAAAACAATATATAGGGTACGCGATATTTCGGCATAACCTTTTTTAATCTTAGTGGCATTTTGATAAAATTAATAATATAATAGCCGTCATTAATTTGTTTGTTTGTTTGTACGTGTGTGAGATCAAATCGAAATTGGTTCTATTTTAAGGAATGGGTAAAAAAAGTAAAAAAAAGTCTTAGTCCGGAGGAGGTGGAACGTAAGCGTGTGAAGAACAGAATTCAACAGCAACAAAAACCCTCTAATAAAACTAAGGACCAACTTGAAGCAAGAAGTCAGGCAAATGCGGCTAGACAAAGGCAAAGGAGACAAAATCTAATAGGAGAAGAACGTTAGTAAATGCTCGAGGCAAGCTCAAAAGAGAAGATTCCAATAACATTCCGAGGATTGACTTCGGACCAAGTGACGTGAGTTTACACCAAAGACAGTTCCCAGTGATTCCTGCATTTGCAATTAACAAATCACAAGGACAAACTTATGACCATGTGAATCTTTTTAAACGGCCCGGTTTTCTCACACGGACAACTCTACGTAATTTTATCGAGATCAAGGAATCGTGACAACATAAAAATATTCATGACTCCAGGGCCACAACAAGGGAAGTTGCTATAAAATGTTTGACATGTAAAATTTAACTTTAAGTTACTTGAAAAATTTTAAAAATAAAATTTACAAAAATTTAACTTAATTTTTATTATTATTTTTACTTTTTCCACCATGGTTGACAGGGGATTATATTTGTTAATATACCGTATTTCCCCTATAATAAGACCTACCTCGAAAATAAGACCTAGCATGAATTATTCGCCCACAAAAATATAAGACCTACCCTGAAAATAAGACCTACCTTGAAAGATCTGTTTACTTATTTACATAACGAAAAAAATAGTAATTTTAATTCAAATTAGCCATAAATATATGCTTTAAAGTGTCAAATACTGTGTCAAACGTCCATTGGTAACGCACTAAGAGCAGGATACTTGGATAAAAATTGCTCGTTTGAAGATAGCTATATTGCCAGGCATTCGAGATTTGGACCGATGATCTTGGATGAAATTGAATCACGGATGGGCAATATTGTAAACCCGACTGACAGTAATGATGGTGATGTAAATGAGGTGGATGACATGATTATATTTGAATAAATGTCTAGTTTTTAAACGTAATAAATTTGTTTTGAAAATATGACCCGAAAATAAGCCCTAGGTAGCTTTTTTTCTGAAAATTTGAAGTAAAGCAGTGTCTTATTTTCGTGGAAATACGGTATATTATGAGGAAGATGGAAGATTCTAAAAGTTTTAATTAGAAATTTTGTTAAATTTTAAAAAAATATTTTTATCGAAATATATTTTAAAAAGAAAATTGAAATTTAACATTTTTAAAAATATTTTAAAAGAAAAATTGAAATTTGTTTAAATAAGAAACAAAAGAAAAGAGAAGTTTTTGAGTGTATAATTTATTAAATAAAATTTTTGGAATTGTTTAGTGATTTGCAACAGATATTAATGTTCCAACGGATGAGAATCCTAATATTTATAATTATAATTAATGTCCTTTGAATTTTAAGTTTTTCATTTTTTTAATTTCATTTCATCAATTTTACAACTCAAACTTACAATAACCAAATTGCCCAACTGTTAATGAGATAGGATGCTTAAACCTTTCGTTAAGAAAAATGATTTTAATAGTCCCTAAAAATTAAAAATGTCTAATTTTGATATACATTACAATGAATGACGGAATTAAAAGCGCCCTTTCTCAAATCAGACAAACTATTAATGTCAATGAAATCTTTTATTTTTTGATAACCACTGATCTGTTTTCTGATATTTCATTTCTTTTCATTCTGACAAAAGATCCAAATTAAGTCTACACAACAAAAACATTTAGCTTTGCCATTTAACAAGCGATAAAGATAAGTTTGAATCAAATTTTTAATTAATTTTAGAATTTAATAATAAAATTTAATTTTTGAATTAACACCATCAAAAATATTTCTATAATTGATTTTATAATATTTTATAATAATATAATTTTTAATTTTAGTTTGAATTATAGTTTTTTAATAATATAGTTAAAACAATTGGTTCCATCTAAAGATTTATTAATATTAACACAGAGTGATCACTCTTAAATAGTAATGTATATTGCGTAATAACTAACACATTGTATTGAATTGCGCAATATACTCTGAACTGCTTCACATTTGGTCCTTGGCCTCTAATGTAATATCATTAATAATATAATTTGTTACATATGTCTATCGTAATTAAGTTATTGCACTTAATTTATTATTTTTATACAAATTAGGTTGCAAGGATTATCATTAGCTGAATACATTTCCCAATTGAGCCACTGGTGTGAATCCCAAGTGCGAATCATAATCCACCAGCTCACCCAAGCAGTTTCTTTCTTGCATGAACATGGAGTATGTCATTTGGATATCAAAGTAAAATCTAATTAATTTTCATTCCAATTAACAATAAATATTTGCAGCCAGAAAATATTATAATGACTGGCAAATATAACGAAATTCTTAAATTATGTGGATTTTCAAATGCAGTTCCCAAAGAAGACTTTAAAGGCAGAAGACACATGGGCTTGACTTCTCCTTTCAGCGCTCCAGAATTACTGAAAGGTGAATCTATACAATTTAATTCTGACATGTGGTCAATAGGAATTTTAACCTTTTTATGGTAAATTATTATTATTATTATTATTATTATTATTATTATTATTATTATTATTATTATTATTATTATTATTATTATTTAAAACAATAAAGTGATAATTTAAACCTTTTGCCTCGAATAATTTCTGATAATTAATTTATCTGATAAATTGTCATCAAAGACTCTGCCAAATCCGTTCGCAAAGATACCTTAACTTGAATCGAAATGTCTTTTAGATTATCATTTCCAAATCTAGCGTAAATTAAAACTTCGATTTTGTTTTTGAGCGTTTCTGACATCTTTTTAATAATCGATTTCAAATACTTTTCTGCTTTATCAACCTGTTCTGTCATCCATTGATCTTTTTTAATTAATAAATCTTCAGTCTCTTCTATTTCAGAAAATACAGTTTCAAGTGCAATTTCTTCAGGTTTTACTGGACTATTGCATGAAATGCCATCATTAGTTTGAATTTCATCGTCTTCACTGTCTGAGTATTCAATTAAACCTTTCATGTCAATGTTTATTTGATTGTTATCGTTTTTCAATTCTAATTGTTGTGATTATTTACATTTTACAATTAAATACGTAAATAAACTTCATATTTCATCATATAATCATTATATTTTTTCAGCACATCCTACACACTTTCTTAAGTGTATGAATTCCAATAAAAAAGAAAGTTTGTTCTAGAATCTATTTCTCCAAACCATTCAGTTTGGGTTCACAACTATTATCTTCTTAAAATACTGATGAATGAGCAATACATTAAACAATTATCGATGTAATCGTATAACTAATTCCAACGAAGAAAAATTTTTAACAATTTGAATTTACAACAAATTCACTTAAAAAAACAAAATCTTCCAAACACTAAAAAATAATTCCTGAAAAATCGAAATAAATTTTGAGAACCTCGTGTCTGTGTACGTACACAGCACCCCAACCCCAAAAACCTCAGCAACGAGCTTACAGACACGACAACAACTAACAGAACCAAACAACAACAACAACAACAATAATAATAATAATAATAATAATAATAATAATAATTAATACTATTATTATTATTATTATTATTATTATTATTATTATTATTATTATTATTATTATTATTATTATTATTATTATTATTATTATTATTATTATTATTATTATTATTATTATTATAAATAATTTCAGTCTTCATGGTCATTTGAAAGTGAATTTTGAAGGTAATCAATTATATCATGAAGACTCAAATGATCCAATTAGCAACTCAGCTTGTGTTTTTATAAGAAAATGTCTTTTGTTAAAAAATGGGTAAATTTTAATTTTTAATAGAAATATTAGATGCATTTGAAAAGAACAATAAATATTCATCATCAGCCTTTTATTCTCTTAGAAAAATATTTCCCGAATAATCGAGTACGTAAAAGTAATTTAATTTATCTTTTTTTTTACTTGGATTGCCTCATTTTTTAGCTTCGCTTTAATAATAACTATGACACAAAATATATACTGTAATTAAAAGATTTTCATTATCTTAATTTTTTACAGGTTATTGCTCAATATTTTTTTTATTTAAACAAATTTTTCTGCACAGTATATTTAAAATTTAGAAAATAAATAAAAATAATAATATTCAGTTTGGGGAATAAATAATTTCCAAGCTAAATAACGTTGAAAGTGAAAATAAATAATAAATGCGGAGAAAGAAGATGGAAGAATAACAAATCTAACTACTTTTATGTTAAGAGGTTTGGGTCTTGGAATGGTGTAAATGTAAGTTATTGTTGATAAACGCACCAAATGCAGTAATATTTGTGAGCGATCAAATATTCATGAAGTTTGTTTACAAAATGTCTGAAATAATGAATTGTGCAATTTTTAAGGTAAGAACAACTTAAACTGACATTTGGTTTCATTTTCCTATTCTAATTTTGTTTACCCTTAGGAGAAGATTTTGTATTATTAAAATATTACTACTGTTGAATTATTGAGTTGGTGATAAATTTAAATGTTACTCTGACTCCAAGCGTGTCTTTAACCGATTCACAAATAACACTTGACAACAGAAATCTTTATTGATAACCACAAATAATTTTCACTTTACACTGACAATAAATTCAACACTCCGCTTGGTGACTATACAATGCTTATTACAACACTCGGTGAAGAATAGCACTTGTGTATAACACTGGATTAAAAGATTACGAATTACTGATTGGTTTATCAACTGGGACTTTGAGCTGGTTGTTTTCTTTGACCTTCTTCACAAGTTTATTCAAATAATCAAGTAACTTCTTTTCGTTTAATTTTTCAACTAATTCTTTTATTCAAATCTTCTCCAACAATTATTCTTCACAATTATTTTCTTTACAATTCTTTTTCACAATCGTTTCTTTTCCCCTTATTTTGTTTTTCTAGAATTTGAAATTCCGCCTTCATTTGCACTTCTTAATTAACAATGACCTTTGTTTTAATTTCTTGTTTTTTTCTTTTTATTTGATTTATCTTTCTCATTTTTAATTTCTTTTTACTTCCGATTTCTTTTCTGAGTTCCCATAGATCGTCCCATTTGTCACGATGATGTTCCCCCAGGTAATTTATTTATTTATTATGTTATAATTCATTTAGGTATCCTCAACACTACTATTGTAACGTTCAGGATGTATTTTTAGCTATTGGTATTTTGTTAGTATTGTCGTATTTGTATATCCCTATTTATTTATACAGCAGTATTTATATGAATTGTGATTGGGTGTAGAAATCTGAAGAGCCCGATAGAGTCACCGTTAAAAAATGTGGCGGGACAATCGGGTGCGTGTTGTGT
>CAUHTR010002226.1:0-41096 GCA_959609185.1 Schmidtea polychroa
AGTCTTTCAGCTAATATAAGTTTATATTTTTACTTTTAAGTTTATAATTTATATTTTATGAAGTTAAGTTAAATTAATAGTTTATATTTTAAAGCTAATATAATTTTATAATTTATACTTTTAAGTTTATAATTTATATTTTATGAAGTTAAGTTAAATTTATAGTTTATATTTTAAAGCTAATATAATTTTATAATTTATATTTTTATGAAGTTAAAATTATAATTTATACTTTTATAATTAACTTAGAGTTATAATTTATAATTTTTATCGTCAATATAAATTTGTAATTTATAATTTCAAGAAATTAAATTTATAATTTATACCTTTATAACTAATCATAATTTATATTTCGAAGAAATTAAATCTATAAGTTTAATTTTTTAATTTTTACTAATCGCCTTTATTCTAATTTGTTATTTGTTGTTTTATGTCTTTCGGTTATATTTGAGTAAGTTTTCCTGTAATACTTCTTGCTCGTGTTTTATTTTATTTTTAATTCAGATGTTTTATTTTTGGGTATATTATCTCTCTATTATCATTGTTTACTTGGTGTTTTATATATTTTTATTTAAGTAAACTTAATGCTGGGTATGCGTGTTGTGTACTGACACATTTCGTCCCATTCCTAACTTTGAGTTCAGAAATCAGTTCTAGCCCAACATAAAACACTCGGGGGCCCATAAAATTGCGACCCGCAATTTAATCAAAAGTTCAAGATATAATTAGACAGAATTGGTTGCACTGTATTACAAGTGCCTACATGCAATTGGGTCCACGAGCTACAGGGTCGTGACCTCAATACCCACATACATAAAACGTTTCTACTGATACGCTACATGCTACAAAAAGGTTTAAAGAAGAAGAGAAAGAAGACCACGGTCGGTCCACACAAAATTTAATCAAATTGTCATACTCGAATAATATCAAAGTAATATATAATATCAGCATCAAATCACAATGATAGTCAAATCCTATCATCGTCGAATCATGTCAGGATCATTGTTAAATCACATCTAGATCATTTTCAGATCATTGTCAATCGAATCAGGATCATTGTCAACACATGATAAGAACATTGTCAAATCCCCAATGGTTAGGGATTTATCAGAAAATGGTTAGGAAGGGTCGAAAAACATTCAAATGTATGAAAACAGAAAACGTTAATTAATTAATTAATTGGCTAATGGAAAACCCGAGCTAATGGGAAACCCGAGCCAATGGAGAACCCGAGAGATAAAGGAAACCCGAGCTGGGTAAACAAGAAGAAAAGCAAACAGAAGGAAGATTTGGGCCCATTAGCTTGACACAATGAGTAATGGGAAAAGAGTAAGGAGAAGATAGCGCGCGTAGGAAGACCGGTAGGGCTATTAATTATCTGGATTCGTTGGACCATTATGGATGACAGACGAAGCAAATACGTAGGAGCAAATGTCAAACGAAAGATTGGCTCGGCAATAACCATTTGTCATCCTGATTTCGAGGAGTATATAAGCAAAGGGAAAATCAGAGAAAATCGGAATTTTGCCTCAGGTAGGGTAAGAAGAATCGAGAATAGTCGAGAGGTAAAAACGAATTTAGGGAATTAGGGAAAAAAAGAAATAGAATTAAGAACACGGAAAGGTGAAAAGGAATCAAACTAAACAGAAACCGAGAAAAACGAGAGTCAAGAGAATCGAAAGGACAAAAAGGTGAATATTATTTGTTTGCAAAGCATCAACGCCGAGCGGAGAATCGTATAAAACTTTGATCAGTAATTGTAGAGTGATAATAAATTGTGAACCTGTTGTTTCAATATACGTTGGGTCGTTTATTGTTTTGATTTAAAGAACACCAGGAGTCAGAGAGAACCGAATTGAAATAATCCAAAACCCAACATATATTCTGGTGAGCCTGACGTGATACAAAGTCGGAGGAAAATTATTGAAAGCTACTGAAAAAGAAATTATTAAAAAATTAGTACCGACGTGATCGAAAGTCGCTGGAAAGTTATTGAAAGCTAGTGAAAAAGAAATCATTAAAAATTAGTACCGACGTGATTCAAAGTCGGCTGAGAATCATTGAAAGTAGTGAAAATTTGTGAAAATAGTGCTAACGAGATTATTAAAGGCTATTATTGGGAGATTTAAAAGAAGTTGAAAAGTAATTTTAAATCATTGTTTAACGTTTGAGGTTTAGCTCAAAGTGAACCGATACAACCTCAGAAGTCAGAAACAAGTCCAAATGGCAAATGATAATGCTGTTATGCCTCTCAATAGAGAGATGATTGATTTCGCAAGTTGCCAGAAATTACCCGTCAATCAATATGGAGGAGACCCTGTTGAATTCGCAGATTTCATGGGAGATTATTATATGTACGCCTCAGCATACGGATGGACACAAGCCATTATGGTTCAGAGATTTCCACTCTATCTGAAGGGTGCGGCAAGAGAAGCCTGGCAACAAGTCGACAAACGGAATGTTGGCATTGATTGGACAAAATTGAAGGATACAATGGCACTGAAACTGGTGGGTGGAGATATCAAAAGAATCATGCGACAGAAATTTTATAATCGAGTTCAAGGTTCAGATGAATCGATCAGTGAGTTTGCTTATCATCTGACAACTTTAGCAGATAAGCCTTTGAATTCAAACCAGACCAAGCAGATATGGCCAAGCAGGTTAAAGAGCTGTTAGAAGATCTGTTTATAACCGGAGTCTACTCCGAAATCAAAAAGGCCCTATGTTATGTGGATTTTTCCAATTTCGATGAGCTCGCGAAGAAAGCCATGAAGATAGAGCTCAATTTAAAAGTGCAAAGAGATCAGATGCTTTTGGAGTTAATATGGAGAGACGTGAGCGATCAATTACGCCTGTGAGAGCACCATGGATGAAAAGAAAATAAATCAAATCAGTAGTCCAATTTTGAGACCAAATAATAGATTTCAAGCCAGTAGATCAGCCATGAACGTACAATCAAATGGACAGATAAATAATCCTCAGTGCGAGCATTGCAAAAAGTCTGGACACTATTCAAATCAATGTTGGTTCAAATATGGGAAAAATCCCAGCCCTAACAAGAGATTCACAGAAAACAAACGGATCAGCAGTGATGTCGAATGCTATCGATGTGGAAAGAAAGGGCATATTAGCAGAAACTGTTTCACCAGATCAAGATCATCGTCAACGTCACCTTCACCACAAAGGGACAAAGTGAATACAAATGGACAGATCCAATGTCATTCGTGCAAGGGATACGGCCACATGGCGCGATCATGCCCAAGGAACTCAGAAAGATTCAGCAGACCTATATTAAAAAAATCGATCAGATTCCAAGAAGATAGGCCAAACACCAGCAATATGACATATGCCCAGAGAGAGGAATTTCAAGACAAAATGGAAAAGGAATTTCGAGAAATGCGACAGAAGCTGAAAAAACTAGTGGCTAAATTTGAATCAGATGAGGAAACTGAATCTCATATGATAATTGGAACCGTGTCAGAAGGTGAAGGAAAACCTGCTACGAAAGTGCGAAAAATTGCATCAGATGAGAATCCAACTGCACTGTTAGCCCGAGTTGAAAAATGGCTTGAGAAAATGGAAACTGACAACTCCCAGTTGAAACGATGGATCGCAGAACTCAGTGTGATGTCACTAACCCAAAGTGATCTAAAGAGAGACAAAGATTTATGTGCAAAGTTATTCAAAGGAAACAGAGACGATGAGATACTTAAGCAAATGTAAATGTTTGGCAAGGCTTTACGGTCAACAAGGGATTTAGCTGATATCATAGTGGAAACGACGGGACTTGATAATGTGAAGTGCCAATTCTGTGTAAATGCATACGGACAAATCAGAGAGCTAAAGGAGCGAATACTGCGTCAATACAGCGGATGGCAAGTGCAATTAAAATTTGAGAATCGATGTCTGGAAGACGAGGAGTATTTGGTAGATTGCGGTCTGATACCAGGCTGGAAAAATAAAGTAAATGTTGTTAATGCTGTTAATACTTTGAATTCAGACAAACAAAATTGGGAAAAGATTCTAGCAGATTTACAAGATACCCTGTATGCAGGGAACAGAGAAAAAATTAATGCGAGTATCGACTTCATAATGAGCATCGAAATGGATCGAGACATGAAAGAAGGGTTGTTTGAATGCATCGTACCGTATACGAATAAACCGACGAGTTATCAGGCAAAGTTAAAAGAGGTAATCCGAAAACTAGGACATGATTATGAGGAGGTGGACGATAGTGCGAAGTCTTTGATAATAGCGTTAAATATTGCGGATCAAAGGATTGAATATTATCAGGAACATTGGATTGTAAAAGCAAAGAAAATACGACAAAAAGCAGCGGAGATATTAGGTAATGAAGGAATTATCGTGTTGACGTTTAAAGGACGAGAATTGGATGATGACGAATATTTGTTGAATTACGGATGTAACCCAAATTGTATAAATAATGTGTATGCAACAAAACAAAGTGATGAAATGGAAGGAGATGCAGTAATAGTACCGTTTTGGCCTCCGTATGAGGAAACGGATAATGATAATGTTGAGATCAAAACTGAAGTTGTAGATGACCCAGGAGAAATTGATCAAGAAATTAATGAATTGCAGAGATTAGAAACAATGGAAAATGAGGAAATGGGATCGGAAAATGAAGTTACAAGGGATATCGAGGAAATGAGCACCGATAATAGGGTACTACCGAGCATAGATGAGATGAAAAGCGAAGAGAACTTCGTTGAAACGAAAAATGACATTGCGAAATGTCGGAAAAAACAGAATGATGCGGAAATTGAATCTTTGAGTTTAGATGAATCAAGCAAGACGGAGCGTATATTAAAAAGTTTAGTTATGGAATTGTACTTGTTAGATGAAACTGAAACAGAAGGAGATGATACTTCAGAAGGGGAGAAAAGAGTTGTAAAAAGATTGGCAATGGAATTAAGGAGGAGATTACCGTCGATAATTAAAAGAAATTATGAAGAAAAGGAATTTTGTGAGGAAGCAGTAATTGAGGACCTAACACGAACCGAGTTGGATCGAGATGTAATATTGACAGTGTTAGCCTATATAATATTGGAGATTGGTATTTATGGTTGTCTGGAAAGTGACAATTCAAAATCATTGATAAAGAAAGCTACTGAAATGACGAATAAGTATTTGACTAAGTGGATCGCAAACAATGGCGGATGGGAAAAGTTGATACAAAAGACAGAGACAGTGAGGAAAAAGGGAAAACTCGCATTTCCATGGTTGATGATTTCTCTTATTATGTTGTTGGGAATAATAAACACGACGAATTCATTGGTGGCATACGACTGCTCCCAAACCGAAATGGGAAGAGTATTTTCGTTGGTAAACGTAGCAGAGTGTTCGGATGCATATCCAATAAAATTTAAAGTTACAAATCCAGTAAAATATCATGTATATCAAGAATCGGGGTTTCGACGAGCAAAGGTGAGAGAGTGTACAGTGAAACGAACTACTTTTTTATTTTATTGTGGAAAATGGAGCCACTCATCGATGGTGAAAATGCAATCGATAACTAGACCGATAGAAATAATTCCAGAGAATTGTTTGACAGCCTTTCAAACAGGGCAGTTGAAAATCAATGCAGATATTAAACTACAAGCAAAGCTTAACCACAAAATCCGTGAGATTGTAACCGTGCGAGGGATAATAAAGTCGAATGGTGACTGCCAAGGAGAGCCCTACAAAGTAGACGATGCTATAATTGACAAAGCCGTGGTTGTGGAAGAGTACATGAGTAGGTAGTTAGGAGCCCCCTGCAACAACCCCCCTCCCCCTGTTGCAACTTTTTTTTTTGTTGCAACTTATTTTTTTTACTTTTTATTACGCAATTTTTCAGACTATAGTGAGGGTGTCTCGTTTGTCCTGAGAATTTCAATACAAAAAAAATTTTTTCAATACAAAAACAATGGTCCTGGGATTTTCAATACAAAAATCCGACTACCAATAAAAAAGCATGGATTTGTCAGACTATAGTGAGGGGGTCTCCTTGGTCCTGAGAACTTCAATACAAAAAGGCGGTCTTCAATAAAAAAAGAATAGTAATTTAAGGTCTCAGCATATTTTCAATACAAAAATCCGACTACCACTAAAAAAGCATGGAATTTTCAGACTATAGTGAGGGGTCTCGATGGTCCTGGGATTTTCAATAGAAATTTATTTTTTTCAATACAAAAAGGTGGTCTTCAATAAAAAACGTGGTAAATTTTTCAATTACAGTAAATTATGGGTTTAAAAAATTAAATTTCAGTTAATTATGGTCTAAAAAAATTGAATTACAGTAAATTATGGTCCTAAAAAATTGAATTACAGTAAATTATGGTCCTAAAAATTAAATTAAAGTAAATTATGGTTCTAAAAATTAAATTAAAGTAAATTATGGGTCTAAAAATTGAATTACAGTAAATAATGGTCCAAATGTTTCAAATACAGTAAATTATGGTCCAAATTTTTCAATTAAAGTAAATTATGGTCAAAAATTTTCAATTACAGTAAATAATGGTCCTAAAAATTAAATTAAAGTAAATTAAGGTCCAAATTATGGTCAAAGTTTTTCCAATTACAGTAAATAATGATCCTAAAAATTAAATTAAAGTAAACTAGATACCTACAACTAGATACTAACAACTAGATACCAAGTACCTACAACCACCTACGAAGTACTTACAACTAGTTACTAACAACTAGTTACCAACTACCAAGTACCTACAACTAGATACTAACAACATGTTACCTGCTACCTAGTACTTACAACTAGTTACTTACAACCACCTACCAACTACTAAGTACCTACAACCAACTAGGTATCAGATACCAAGTACCTACAACCATCTAACAAGTACTAACAATCAAAAACAAGCAACCAACTAGGTACCAGATACTCACAACCGACAACAATCAGGTACTAAGCATTAATTACCAACTACTAAGTACCTACCAAGTACATACAACCAACATCAACCAGATACTAAGCATTATCAACCAAGTACTAACAATCAAAAACAACCAACCAACTAGCTACTAGATACCAACTACTTACAGCCCACAACAACCAGGTACTAAGCATTATTAACCAACTACTAAGTACCTACAACCAACTACGTACTAGATACCAAGTACTAACAACCGACAACAACCAGATACTAAGCATTAATTACCAACTACCAAGTACCTACAACTAGATACTAACAACCAATTACCTGCTACCAAGTACTTACAACTAGATACCACGTACTAAATAACTCTCAAACAACCAAGTACCTACAATAGACAAATTATATTTATTACAGACGGGAACCAGTGTATAATTAAATACATCAAAAAGTATAGAACTCTGATCCTTAAGACCCTAATTTTATACTGGAGACAATATAAACAAGGTAACATTGCACGTAGCAATACAAAATAGAATCTTGATGCAAGCACCCTTTTTCTATTCTAGAGAAGATTTCTTTTTTGAAGTTATTATTGCTTCTTCTTCTTTTTATGCATATTTCATTTTTTGCAGTTTTTATTTTTGGTCTTTTTCCTTTTCCGGTCATTTTCTTTTTTAGTTATTATCCTAAATTCTGGATTTGGGTCTGTGTCTTCTTTTATGAGTCTCATGGACTCTGTTTTTTGGGCTATTTTTTGGGCTTCTGTTTCTTTTTCTTGAGCTGCTTTTTGGGCTTCTGTTTCTTTTTCTTGAGCTGCTTTTTGGGCTTCTGCTTCTTTTTCTTGAGCTGCTTTTTGGGCTTCTGTTTCTTTTTCTTCAGTTGCCTTTTGGGCATTTGCTTTTTTCGTCCATTTTTTTTCTTTCTTTCTTACTGCTTCCATTACTTCTTTTCCGAAATCACTGTCAGATTCTTCGTATCTAGCGTGTTTGGCTACTATTTCACTGCTTTCGCTATTGTCTGGTGTTTCCTCTGGCTCAATGCTATAGGGAGTGTTATCGTATTCGTCTTTTTCGTCTGTTGAGTGTCCACTTTCATCTTCTGAGGGACTTGTTTCATTTTCATCTGTTTCCTCGTTATTACCCAAGTCTCTATTTTGTAAAATTTTTGCGACTGTGGGAACATGTTTGCTGAGGTTGAAGGATCTAGGAACTCCAACGATTGATCTTTTGATCATAAAGTTGAAGAATTTTATTGTGCATCTTGTTTCTATTTCGTCAACGAAATGGCCACGATTGATTAATGTTACTATATAATTTATAAGTTTTTCATCTTCTTCCCTGAGTATTGGGGATTTGACATTTGGTTTGATCTTTTTTGTCCATTCTTCTGGTATTGTGTAATTTTTGACGACTTCTCTCCATTTTATCTTACTGAGAGATTTGCAAAATTTTTTGATGATAGTCCCTGCTAAACAAATTTGCATGGGTGATTTATCATTGTATATTGTATGTATAGTGAAGAATTTCCTTGCTAGGTTGAAGTCAGTTTTTGTGGCTTGTGACTTTGTGATTCTGTTGTAATTTTCTCTGGTAAACCATGGTAAGGTTTTTTCTCTTTTTTTATTTGCAATTTTCTGAATTGAGTCTTTTATAAATGTTGTAGCTGGGATAAGTTCCTCTCTGTGAGCCAATGATCTGCCCCCCGTAGGGGGGCAATTTTGTGAAATGGCCCCCGCAGGGGGGCAAATTTTTTCATTGGCATTTACTTCATTCATTTGGAAGATTTGGTGATTTGTATTATTTTCAGATTTGTTCATTGAAACCAATTGTGATTTATTCCAATTTTTCTGATTTTTGATTGGTTTATTATATTTTAAACCATTTTTCTCCTTATTTTCATCATTGTTGGCATATTTCTGTATCATTTTTTCCAGATTTTCTATTTTTTCAATTAATTCCTGTCTTTCCGCTTTCATTTCAAGCACAATTTCAAGAATTTTGGTAATTTTATCAGAATTTTGGATATTTTCATCCTTTGCTCTTGTATCTACCACAGGGATAACTGGATTGTGGTGGCCTTGCGTTCATAGCGACGTTCAAAATTTTTTCATTGGCATACCAACTACCAAGTACCTACAACTAGATACTAACAACCAATTACCTGCTACCAAGTACTTACAACTAGATACCACGTACTAAATAACTCTCAAACAACCAAGTACCTACAATAAATTACCAGATACCAAGTACGTACAACTAGTTACTAACAACTAGTTACCTGATACTAAGTACCTACAACCATCTAACAAGTACTAACAACCAAAAACAAGCAACCAACCAGATACCTACAACTAGATACCTACAACCAACTAGCTACCACCTACCAAGTACATACAACCAACAACAACCAGCTAACAACTAGCTACCAAGTACATACAACCAACAACAATCAGGTACTAAGCATTATCAACCAAGTACATACAGCCAACATCAACCAGATACTAAGCATTATCAACCAACTACTAAGTACTAACAACCAAAACAACCAACCAACTAGGTACTAGATACCAAGTACTTACAACCAACAACATGTACTAAGCATTATCAACCAAGTACTAACAACTAGATACCTAGTACTAAGCACTGTCAACTAGATACCAAGTACTTACAACCAGATGACAACGTGAAATTATTGGTTAAATAGGTAAAATAATGTTTAATTTTTAAATTAAATAATCAATGGTCTAAAATATTAAAGTCAAAGTCAATTTAAGATGAAAGTCAATTTAGGATCAATTAATCAATGACCACGTGAAATTATTGGTTAAATATGAAAAGAAGGGTTATATTTAGTTGTTAAGTAAATTATGGTATAAAATTAAGAAATAAAGAATAATTAGGTAAATTAAAGTTAAAAATTTAAAATAAGTAAATTAAGGTTCAAAATTTAAAATTAAGTAACCAATGATTCAAATTTTAAATTAAAGCTAAATAAGTAAATTAAAGTAATAATTTTTAAATAAGTAATGTAATAAGTAAATTAAACTAAGATTTTCAAATTTATTATCAAAAGATTGAATAACCACCAACTTTTTTGAGAAATGTAATTTTTAATGAAAATTTAAATAGAAATTTTTTTTAAGTTAATTTTAATGAAAAATTTTTAAGATAATTTTTAATAGAAATTTTTATGGAATAATTTTTAAGTTAATTTTTTAAGTTAATTTCAATGAAATATTTTTCAATGTCAAAATCAAATTTTAATGGAATAATAATAATAATATAAATAATAATAATAATAATAAAAATAATAATAATAATAATTCAACAGTTACCAACAATCGGTTACTAAATATTTTTAACTAGGTGCTAACAAATAAGTACTTTCAACATGATACCACGTACTAACTAACTCTCAAACAACCACATACTTACAACTAACTACTTACAATCAACTAAATATGCTTTATTGTATTTTATGAATTGTATTTATTTATACAGCTTCTATAATAATTTTAATTACAATCAGTAGAAAAACCTTTTCAAAATGTCTAAATTTAACAAAAATGTTTATATTCATCAAAAAAAACCACAACTCAATCACTTTAAAACACCACGTGAAATTCAAAATAATTTAATTACAATGAAAGACTAATGAATTCTAATTTACAAAACAATCTTCTTTTAAATGATAACTTATTATTGCAAAGTAAAAATCGCATTCAATAATTACTTATTGTTGATCAGTTTTATTATATATACTCTGAGTCTATCCGACAGGATGTTTTGACCCCCTAAGGGTACAGGTCGTAAGGGTACTAGTCGTAAGGGTACTGGTCGTAAGGGTACTGGTCGTAAGGGTATTGGTAACACTCAACCCCCACCTACCCATTAACTAGCTACTAACAACCAGCTAACAACTAGATAACAAGTACTTACAATCACCATCAAAACCCATCGAGAAATCAACAAATATCAACCTACAACTAGATACTAACAACATCGTACCAACTACCAAGTACAAGATACCAACAACTTAGTATCATCTACCAGTAACTTACGAACACGTATTTTCAACTAGATACCAAGTACTTACAACAAATTACCAAACACTATCAGCAAAATACCAACAATTAGAAACCAAGTACCAACAATCAACTAACCACACATTAAAATAATAGCAATTAAATACAAAATATTCTTCATCACATACACTATCTTCTTATCAAAATCTAAAAAGTCAACCAACTACTTACAACCAACAACTATGTACTAACAAATTGATCTTTAAAAGCTCATCACTTGAAAAATTAGATGGAAAATTAATTGAACTCAATAACTAGGTAAAAATTATAAAAATTTAAATTATTCAAAATAAATATCATAAAAATTTAATTAATGGACAGGAAAGAATTCTAATCATTAACCATCCAGTAAATTAAAAAAAAATACTGATCATTCAAGTTGAATCAACTAAATAATAAATTAATAAAATTTGAAATAAGATCTAGTAGATAATTGTTTTAGATTGAATAAATTAATTGAAATAAAATTAATTTTAATTATTTTTTTAAAAGTAATACATGTACTCAAATTCATTGACTGATTTCTCAATATATTCAAAAAATCAGTATGAATTCATTACAATCATCAATGTCAGTAATCTACAATAAAAATAATTATCATTAAATTCCAAGAGAGACTAGAAATCTAATGATAACATCTAACAAACCAGTAAATTCATTTAAATGACAATAATTGGTATATCCAAGTGAATTCTTTAATAAAATCATCTAAAAAGCATCATTTCCCCCTAAATATATCAATATTTAAAGATTGGTATTTTAATGATAAATACTTGTTAAAGATTATATATTCACCTCAAACTAATAACATTCCCTTAAATGACTATATTTCTAACCTCAATCCATATTATTACAAATATCATCTAAAAAGCATCAAATTTTCCTGAAATAACTCTATCCATAAAGATTGATATTTTAATGATAAGTACCCGTAAAAGATCATATATTCCCCTCAGACTAATAAGATTGCTTAAAATCCCTTTAAATGACTATTATTATATCTTTAATTCCTATTATCATACATATTTCACTAATGATAAAACCCGTTATAATTAAATTTTTGTTAATCACTGTACTCGAAATTTAAAATAAATATAACTGATTAGGTCCCATTGAAAGATTAAATTTATCCATTCAATAAAATATATTTCTTCAAATGATCATTTTTACCGATATTCAACCGATTTAATTACTAATTAAAATCACTCGACAAATTTCTTCCAATAAAGATCAATTTTATTTAGTTGTTGTCGATGTTTTAAGTCCATATTTTTCAACTTTTGTCATTCTCCGTCTAAATAAAGATAAAAATTATTTAAAGTTGATATCAATCCCAATTATCTGTAAAGATTTCATTGTCAAAACCAAGTAAATCGATCATTATCCATACTTAATAAAACCCTGGATAATTAATAGAAAATTTAATAAAACATTGTTCTAAACCATAAATCTAAATTAATTTACTGTGCATTAATCACAACCTAATAAAACAATATAATTTCACATTATTATTAATTCATAATTGACTAATATATTGATATTTTACCAACATTACCCATGTAAATATTCAAAAGATTCCCATCTTAACCGATCTCTCATTAAATGTCAATCGACTATATCCCTCTTAAAATGAAATATTCCCATATTAACCGACTATATCCCCAATCAAAAATTATATATTTCCATCTTAACCGATCCTTCATTAAATTTAACCGACTATATCTCCCTTACAATGATATATTCCCATCTTAACCCATCTTTCATTAAATTTAACCGACAATATCCCATCTTATCCGATCTCTCATTAAATATTTCTACCCTTTTAAACATCTATCTGATTATATCCCTTAATTTCCCTAAAGATTCCACCCACTTGAGCCCTTTAATATATATCAATCTTCCTAAAATCCTTAGAGAACTTCTAAAATATGACTTTTAATTAATTGTTATAGACACCAAATATTCTTCTATTGAAATAATTTAGAAGCTAAATAATAAGAGCCCACTAAAAGATCAAAAATCAATATTTTCTACAAATATTTAACCCATCAAATACCTAACTGGAGATGATATATATTGATTGACCATAATTCTTCAACGATCAACCAATCATTTTCAAGCAGTAACAGCAAACTAAATTTCTGTATATCCTACAATAATTATCAAGTAAATTTAAAGTCCTTGATAAAGTTAACTGGTTTCTTAGCTTATGTTTTTTTAAAGATCATCAATGTGTAAATATTCTTAGAAAATTATTGGAAAAATTTATCTAGACAAATATATTACAAAGTTATCATCAAAAATTTATTCTATCACTTAATTATTAACCTAATTGTCAATGAAATTAATTTTTATTTAAAAACTATTCAATAAAATACAACTAATTATCAAGAAATTAATTAAATTTATCTTAGAATTAGCATTAAATTATTAAAAATTCACGAAAATGATAGAAATCTACAAAAATTACAGATATTCACAAAAATTACGGAAATTCATGAAAATAATAGAAATTCGCAAAAATAATAGAAAATTACAAAAATAATGGAAATTCACAAAAATGATAGAAATTCATAAAAATGATAGAAAATTACAAAAAAGATGGAAATTCACAAAAATGAGAGACATTTACTTGAATATTTACTTGAATATTTACTAAAACCATCAACTCTAAAAATTATCAATGAATGCCTTAAACAACAAATTTGCCTAAATAATCATTCAAATAAAAGCATTAAATACCTTTATGATCCATACCCTTGCGACATGTTGAATGTGAGTAGTACCCTTGTGAGCAATACCCATAGGGGGACAGAATATTTTGTCGGATAAACTCAGAGTATATATTAATTAACTCATTCAAATTTATCATTGAATCAGTAAAATTATCATAAATTTTGATAAAAATTCTAAAGTGGTAAGCAATGTAAAATGAAAAGTGAAATATTCTTTAAACTATGATAAAATTAACAATGAAGATGGTAAGAATCTTCATTAAAGTGAGGAAATTATTCATTACTCGATGATAAATTCAAATGGGTGAAAATAATTTGAGAATAATTCATTAATGGATCATTGAATGGGTATAGAAAAGAATGGAAATATATTAATTGAATTTATTTAAAATTATTTCATAAAATTCATAAATTTAATAAAAAAAAATCTTAAAAGAAATATTTGTGGGGAATAATTAATCAAAATCGGGGGGATATTAGTGATTAATTAATGGAAAATCAGGGGGATATTAGTGATTAATTAATGGAAAATAGAGAATCGGTGGAATATAAATGAAAAGGATATGTAATTTAAACTATTTTATTACGTAACAAGCCGCGACTAATTTATTACATAACAAGCTGTGAATTTATTTCAATTAATTTATTCAATCTAAAACAATTATCTACTAGATCTTATCTTATTAATTTATTATCTTAGTTGATTCTACTTGAATGATCAGTATTTTCTTTATTTACTTGATGATTATTTGACTAGAATTCATTCCTGTCCATTAATTAAATTTTTATGATATTTATTTTGAATAATTTAAATTTTTACAATTATTTAATCAATTTTTACCTAGTTATTAGTAAATCTTAAAAGTACCTTGAGTTCAATTAATTTTTCATCCGATTTTTCAAGTGATGAGCTTTTAAAGATCAATTTGTTAGTACATAGTTGTTGGTTGTAAGTAGTTGGTTGACTTTTTAGATTTTGATAAGAAGATAGTGTATGTGATGAAGAATATTTTGTATTTAATTGCTATTATTTTAATGTGTGGTTAGTTGATTGTTGGTACTTGGTTTCTAATTGTTGGTATTTTGCTGATAGTGCTTGGTAATTTGTTGTAAGTACTTGGTATCTAGTTGAAAATACGTGTTCGTAAGTTACTGGTAGATGATACTAAGTTGTTGGTATCTTGTACTTGGTAGTTGGTACGATGTTGTTAGTATCTAGTTGTAGGTTGATATTTGTTGATTTCTCGATGGGTTTTGATGGTGATTGTAAGTACTTGTTATCTAGTTGTTAGCTGGTTGTTAGTAGCTAGTTAATGAATAGGTGGGGGTTGAGTGTTACCAATACCCTTACGACCAGTACCCTTACGACCAGTACCCTTACGACTAGTACCCTTACGACCTGTACCCTTAGGGGGTCAAAACATCCTGTCGGATAGACTCAGAGTATATATAATAAAACTGATCAACAATAAGTAATTATTGAATGCGATTTTTACTTTGCAATAATAAGTTATCATTTAAAAGAAGATTGTTTTGTAAATTAGAATTCATTAGTCTTTCATTGTAATTAAATTATTTTGAATTTCACGTGGTGTTTTAAAGTGATTGAGTTGTGGTTTTTTTTGATGAAAATAAACATTTTGTTAAATTTAGACATTTTGAAAAGGTTTTTCTACTGATTGTAATTAAAATTATTATAGAAGCTGTATAAATAAATACAATTCATAAAATACAATAAAGCATATTTAGTTGATTGTAAGTAGTTAGTTGTAAGTATGTGGTTGTTTGATTGTTAGTTAGTACGTGGTATCATGTTGAAAGTACTTATTTGTTAGCACCTAGTTAAAAATATTTAGTAACCGATTGTTGGTAACTGTTGAATTATTATTATTATTATTATTATTATTATTTTTAGTATAAGATGATGATTGCTTGGTAGCAGCATTTATTATTTAAAACAATAAAATGATAATTTAAGCCTTTTGCTGCAAATAATGTATTTAATGAAAGAATTTTCGACTATACGATAGTCCTTGTCAATCTATTATTATTTTTATTATTATTATTATTTTTATTATTATTATTATTATTATTATTATTATTTTATTATTATTATTATTATTATTATTATTATTATTCCATTAAAATTTTCATTTGACTTTGAAAAATATTTCATTGAACTTAACTTAAAAATTAACTTTAAAAATTATTTCATTAAAAATTAACTTAAAAAATTAGCTTAAAAAAAATTATACCATAAAAATTAGCTTAAAAAAAAATTTCCATTTAAATTTTCATTAAAAATTGCATTTCTCAAAAAAGTTGGTGGTTATTCAAACTTTTGATAATAAATTTAAAAATCTTACTTTAATTTACTTATTTAGCTTTAATTTAAAATTTGAACTTTAATTTTCCTTAATTTATCCTTAATTTACCTAATTATTCTTTTTTTCTTAATTTTACACCATAATTTCTTAACAACTAAATATAATCCTTATTTTCATATTTAACCATTAATTTCATGTGGTCATTGATTAATTGATCCTTAATTGACTTTCATCTTAAATTCACTTTAACTTTAATATTTTAGACCATTGATTACTTAATTTTAAAATTAGACATTAATTTACTTATTTAACCAATAATTTACTTAGTAACTAGTTGTCAGGGCTTAGTACTAGGTAAGTTACTTGGTTGTTAGTACATGGTTGATAATGCTTAGTACTTGGTTGTTGTTGGTTGTATGTACTTGGTAGCTAGTTGTTAGCTGGTTGTAGCTAGTTAATGGGTAGGTGATTGTAGGTACTTGGTAGTTGGTAATTAATGCTTAGTACCTGGTTGATGTTTGCTGTGAGTACTTGGTATCTAGTACCTAGTTGGTTGCATGTTTTTGGTTGTTAGTATCTAGTTGTAGGTACTCGGTACTCAGTATCTTGTACTTGGTTGTAAGTATCTGGTTGTTAGTACTTAGTAGCTAGTTAATGGGTAGGTGGTTGTAGGTACTTGGTAGGTGTTAGTTAGTTGTTAGCTGGTTGTTGTGGGTTGTTAGTACTTGTTAGGTGGTAGCTAGTTGGTTGTAGGTACTTGGTTGTTAGTACTTGGTAGGTGGTAGCTAGTTGTTAGCTGGTTGTTGTGGGTTGTTAGTACTTGGTAGGTGGTAGCTAGTTGGTTGTAGGTACTTAGTAGTTGGTTAATAATGCTTAGTACTTGGTTGTTGTTGGTTGTGAGTACTTGGTATCTAGTTGTTAGTATCTAGTTGTAGGTATCTGGTTGTTAATACATGTTCGTAAGTTACTGGTTGTTGGTACTAAGTTGTTAGTTTGTTGTTGAATTATTATTAAAATTTGTCTTTGAAAAATATTTCATAAAAATTTCCATCTAAAATTATCATTGAAAAATATTTCATAAAAATTTCCATTAAAAATTAACTTAAAAAATTATTTCATAAAAATTTCCATTTAAGTACAAAAATTTATTAAAGAAAATAACATAACATAACTAGTATGTTAGTAAAAATATAACAGGCAAGCTGTTATATGAAGTTGCAAATTTTCTAGAGTGCTCTTTTAGGGAATCTGGCACTATCATCCGTTCTCTGACTTTTTTCTTGTGTTATTGGTAGAATCCTCTGTGGTTCTCGTATGTCTTTCTGGAGCCCTTTATCACTCTCTCGATCATTTTGGTCTTCACTGGCTCATACTCTTCATATTTAATTCCGAGTTTTCTGAATATGTCTCCGTTTCTTTTGTCCCATGTTCCTAGGGAGCATACTACGAATGTTTCAACTGTTGTGTATGTATTTGTTGCTTCAGTTATGTCTTGTGCAAGCTTCCTGTATTTGTTCTGGTTTTTTGCTCTTGATGCCTCAATTGTTGTTATGTCATCGAATGGGCATTTTATGTCTATAATCATGATATGTTCTTTCATTCGGACTACTATATCAGGTTTTAACATTTCTTTTGCCTCCTTTGGTTTTTTCTCCACTTCAAAACTGAGCTCTTTCTTTCTTAAAATCTCTTCAAGCGCTTTCTGAACCTCATTGTGTTTGTTTGTTCTCATTCTTGTACCCCTGACGCACATATTTAGGACGTGTATTGAAGATTCGTGCGGGTTATCACAATTTCTGCATTTTGTACTTCCAAGTCTGCCTCCTTGGTTCGACTGTTTCATGTTGATGTTTGCCCTTGCTTTGATAAGGAATCTCCATTCAAAATCTTTTAAGTTTTTGGGCATTTTCCACTCTGTGAATTCTGAATGTGGAAGCCTAAGGATATGGCCTTGACAGTTTGCCAGTTTCCATTTCTGGAAGTATGCTTCTCTGATCATATTGTGTAGCTTCTTTGAGGCTTCGTCTAAGAATGGAGGAAAGACTTCCTCAGGTTTTTCTTGATTGCAGGATTTGATGTTACATCAAGTGCCAATATTTCGTGTGAGGAAAGTCAATTTGATATCATGATCATGGTATAGCTGTGTTATTGCATTCTTTACTCTATCTAACCATGATTTTTTGGCCGAATTTGTTCTTTTGTGGGCATATGTTCCATCCAACCATTTTACCGAATCTGACAATGTGTTGATGGGGCTATCGGTTCTTGTTTCGGCTACATCTATTAATTCCTCAGTTAATATGTTCACTATTGCCGCGTGACTGCTGTTAATCAACTTTAGGAAACGAGCAATTGTTTGTATGATCTGTTCGTCTACTATCTTTGTAATACCAATGCCTCCTTTTTCGGTCGGTGAGTAGAAGATTGCGTCCATTAGAGGGCTTTTATGTTGTATGTCCAGCACCTCTTTATCCTTTATTAGCATTCTGATTCTGTCATCATATTTTCCGGCTTCGCTTTTAGCTATTTCTTCGGCTTGCAAGATGAATATGAATTTTGAGTGGCAAAAGATGTTATATGCCTCGATTTTTTGGTGAGCTTTTAAAGAAGATTTGAAGATGCTGATGGCCTTGTCTTCAACTTCTTTGAAAATTTGGTTGAGATCGTTTTTCTTTGTGCTACCAACAGTGACACCAAGGTAAGTGTAAAGATTTTCCTCATTAATTTGTTTGATCTTTGTTCCATCGAGAAAGATGTTGTTCTCCCATCCAATAGCGTCTTTTTTATTTAGGTAGTAGCCACACTTTTCTGGTTTAAATATAAAGTGTGCCAGTTTAGCTTGTTCTACTATTATGTTGAGCATTTCTTGGATTTGATGGTGTTGTGGTGCCATAAGAACGAGATCGTCTGCATATGCTAAAATGCTTATTTTCTCTCCAGCTATCTCGACTCCTTTCCCACTATTTATTGCAGATTGTATTAGATATTCAATACAGAGGCTGAAGATGGTCATTGATAGTGGGCATCCCTGTCTAACACCTTTTACTTGTTTGATTTGACTTGATCTGGTGTCACCACTTTGATATATGGTGTGACAGTCTTTATAGCATTCTTGCAATAGGCTTATGGTATTTTTATTTAGGCCTTTTTGTTCTAAAGTATGCCAGATCACTTCGTGTGGAATGCTGCCGAAGGCATCCGCAAGATCCAAGAACACTAGGTGACACTCACATCCTTTGTATCTTTTCCTGTTGGGCTTTTCTTTTTGAACAGTGATGATGTAGTTATGTTCATCACACCCATTGGATATATTCACGGCCTTTTGCCACTCTGAAATTAATCTGTGTTCGTGGATCCATTGGAGAATTCTTTTGTTAAGGATTTTTATAAAAATTCTATAACTTGTGGGCATTAATGCTATTGGTCTCCAGTTTGCCGGATTATGTGCTTGATTACTTTTGCCTGGTTTTATAATCAACTTTGTAATATAGGTTTTCCATGAATCCGGGATAGTTTTAGATTCGATTATTTTATTGAATATTGGAGTTAATGGGTCTTCAGGCATCCATTCTTTCCATGCTCTTACTGGAATTCCGTCCTCTCCTGGTGCTGCATCTTTGCTGTTTTTTATTGCAATGACTACATCTTTCTCTGTAATTGGCTTTGATGATTCCCATTCTGGTCTTTTATTATTAATATTAATCATATTTTGTATCTTTGGAGGCTTTGGTCTTGTGAAATGCAGGTCCATTGACGTTGATGTTAGGTCAATAACTTTGCATGCTTCATTGTGAATTTGTATTATTGCTTTGCCAGAGTTTATTGTATATAATCTCTGTATTTGGTATGAGCATAGCTTTGGTTTTTTATTTTCGCTTCTGCATGCTCTTCTTGGCTTTTGATCTTTTAGAAATCTGTGTTTAAACCAATTAAGTATGTCATTTATTGATAATTGGTGTAGTCTAAATTGATCTATGGCATCTTCTATGTCTTCATTCTTTGTTTCATTATTGCATTTTTTTTATTTTTTGATATCTTCTAATATGCTTGATGTTATTTGTGTTCTTATTTTATCCGAATCAGGCATATTGAATATGGGCCACTCAGGATTTTCTAGGAAGTCCATTATATATTGAATAACGAACACTCCACAATCATATTTGTTTGTTTGTGTTGGATAGATTGGGATGTTCATTAATTGGATATCATTGTCTTGTTCGGAGGAGGTTATTTTCAGTATATCATCCATTTTCTTTTTGATGGAGATCTTGAGTTCTTGAGACATTTGATTGTCAGGGTCCATAATCACTGACGTCCTGTTTTTCCTTTCTGCAAGGTATACAGTCCAAAGGACTTTTATTCCAATGGATTAGCCAAATAGTAATCTCCCATCCAACAAGGGCATACATTTTTAACTTTTTAAAGAGGCCAGTCCTGTTGTTTGAAATTAAGTCATTAGCACACTGGGGATTTATGTAACAGATTATGCTATCTTTGTTCTTGGGCTCTTTTATGATTGATCTTATTTGAGCCTCGATAGCTGCCTGTGCTAGTCATGCGATGTTTGACGGAATGTCATTTTTTGTTGGAATTATGACATCCATTTTGGCATCTTTATATTTATTTGTCAATTCTCTATGATATTTGACATGTTCTTCAATTTCATCTTGATGAATATTGTTTGGGCACTGATGGCATTTAGCATGTGTTGTCTTGACTTTATGGGTTCTTGATACATGCTGTTTAATCCCAGCTAGTGATTCAGATTTGGTTTGACATCCAATCAGAGCACATTTGAAGGTTAGTTCATTTGTGATATGAATCTGGAAGTTTTCTTCATCATTAGTGATAGTGTCATTTGGACCTCCTCCAATCAATTTTTCAGGTTGGTCGAATATAGTTAGCTCTTTATTGGTCTTTTTTGGAATATTTTGCTCTTCATCACTTGTTGAGATTGCCTTTCTTCTCTTTCTGTTTAAGTCTACAGTTATTGAGTTCGGTGTTGCAGAGTTGACATTCTCAGAGCAGGTCTGGATTTCAGTGTTGGTTGATTTTCTTATATATGGAATTATTTTCCTTAGGTTTAGTGTTCTTGGTACTCCAACGATAGTTCTTCTAGCCAGAAAGTTGAAAAACGTTATGGCATTGTGTTGATCCGATGGGGTTTTGAACTGGTAGGTTTTTAGAGTTTCTTCAATGAGATCTAGAAGATTTCCATCTTCCTTTCTTAATTCTGGTATCCTTGGGTTATGTTTAAGTTTTTTGAGCCATGTATCTAGCACCGTGAAATAGTTGCTTATATTTTTCCAGTTTATGTTCTTCAAGTTTTCTGAAGATTTTCGCAGAATACTTTGTGAGAGGGCTGCTGCGATTGCATGATCCTGTTCAGATTCATACTCAAATAGCATATTAACCATGAAAAATCTTCGAATGTTCGAGAAATCATTCTGAGATATTTCAGTTTTTGTCAAGTTTTCATAAGCTTTTTTTGTGAGTAAAGGTCTCTTTGCCATTTCTCTTTTGACAGCTATTTTTTTGTTGATTTTATTTACGAAATTTTTTGCTGACTTTGCTTTCTCTGAAATATCAGGTATTTCGATGTTATCAATATTGGTTTTGAGCGTTTTGGCATAGTATGATCTCATAGCTCTTTTCTGTTTTCTGGTATATTCGAATCCATCATCATTTTTATTTGGAGGATGGCTTGCGTCAATGTCAACATTCTGAATGTTATCCGCAGGAGAACGAGTTTCCACGGAGGGCCCCACAGGGGTCCGGAGTGGTGATCTGCCCCCCGAAGGGTAGGTGGTTGTAGGTACTTGGTAGGTGTTAGTTAGTTGTTAGCTGGTTGTTGTGGGTTGTTAGTACTTGTTAGGTGGTAGCTAGTTGGTTGTAGGTACTTGGTAAGTTACTTGGTTGTTAGTACTTGGTAGGTGGTAGCTAGTTGTTGTGGGTTGTTAGTACTTGGTAGGTGGTAGCTAGTTGGTTGTAGGTACTTAGTAGTTGGTTAATAATGCTTAGTACTTGGTTGTTGTTGGTTGTGAGTACTTGGTATCTAGTTGTTAGTATCTAGTTGTAGGTATCTGGTTGTTAATACATGTTCGTAAGTTACTGGTTGTTGGTACTAAGTTGTTAGTTTGTTGTTGAATTATTATTAAAATTTGTCTTTGAAAAATATTTCATAAAAATTTCCATCTAAAATTATCATTGAAAAATATTTCATAAAAATTTCCATTAAAAATTAACTTAAAAAATTATTTCATAAAAATTTCCATTAAAAATTACCATTGAAAAATATTTCATTAAAATTTCTATTAAAAATTACTTAAAAAATTATTTCATAAAAATTTTCATTAAAAAATTTCAATTCTCAAACACCTTCTATTATTTCAACTTTTTGTTAATAAATTTAAAAATTATTACTTTAATTTACTTATTTAACTTTAAGATAACGCCAATCAAACATTTTTTTCACGATTAATTTCGACAGTTTTCCTGTCATCATCAGGTGGGATATAATACTCATTAAATAAAGGATTTTAAACAAATTTAATTATATATAAAAATTTTTTTATTTTATTAAAATATTATTTTTTAAAAACTTTAACATTTAAAATTTAATTTATTAATTTAAAAATTTAAAAATTTTTTATTAATTATTTAATTTAACACAACAATCAATACATACAATACACAAAAGCTTATTTAAAAACACTCAACACACAAGTATTTACAGCATTCTGCACATTAATTTTCGGATTCAATGATTTTATCAACAACGCCTCACAAATCACACGTTCCCAATAATTATCGAAGTTTTTTAATAAAATTTTAAAATCAGACATACCTATTTTAATCTTACAGCCCTTTTTGTGCTCACCAATATGGGTCAAAGACTTCGGTCTACAATGTTCTCGAGCTCGAATACAAAGATGACGGGAAGTCTCTCCAATGTATGTGGCATTACACCCATTACATGTAAACTGATAAACGAGATCGGAACACAATTCAACCGGAGTCTTTGACTTATTAATAAACATATTGCGTACTTTCCATGAAGTTGACACTATCCTATAGTTTAAATTCCCTAACTGCTTTCTTATCTTCACTTTATAATCCTTAAAACCTTCTGAGTACGGCAATACTAACACAAATTTAGGCTCATCATCCTTGCTCACACTATTTAATTTATTTAACTCATCAGACTCACACACCTCAACAAAATCACACCCAGATTTTCTCAAACATGGATCCTTTGGATTTTTAATAAATTTGTCAACAGCCTCTTTCACCATAATTACTAAAATGGATTTTGAATAACCATTCTTCATCAACAGTTCAACCAACACGTCAACACTCTTTACCGAATTTTTAAAAGTAGAAGACAAAGACCATGCACAATAAATCAACCCCTTCACCATATTTCTTTTATACTTGAATTCACAAAAACTTTCGGAAGAAGTATAGAGACCAGTATCAGTTGGTTTTCTATAAATCTCTGTCTCATAGTGTTTCTCTTTGCGTTGAATTAACAAATCCAAGAAAGCAAGCGATGATTTTTTCTCTGTTTCACATGTGAATACAATGTTTTTATGTAGACTGTTCATATAATGCAAAAACGGGTCAACATGCCTCTGATTTTCAAATATAAGAAATATATCATCCACATACCGTTTATAAACAGTGGGTTTCATACCTTGGAAAGATGCAATTTTCTTTTCTAAGCTTGTTAAAAAAATTGAAGCCATCGTTGGTGCTAAAGGGGAAACCATAGCAACCCCATCTATTTGTTGATACCATTCATTATTGAAAAGAAAATTGATTTTTGAAGTTCAAATACAAGAAGTTCACGAAATGCTGTTCTATCCAAAATATGATGTTCAGAAATATTTTCATTCCATAACAAGCAACATAATTCAATTGTTTCAACCAATGGTACATTAGTAAACAGACTACAAACATCAAACGAAACCATAATTTCATCCATACTTTGTCTATCATATTGTGCAATGCAGGAAACAAATTCAAAACTATCTTTACATTCAAATTCTGATCGTATCAATGGTTTCAAAAATCCATCCAAAAATTTGGCTATTTTATACTGGGCAGTGCCAATCATGGATAAAACAGGTCTCATAGGCACGTCATCTTTATGGATTTTTGGAAGCCCATACATTGGAAGCCCATAAATTTAGTGTAGAGAATACATTAATAAACATGCGTAAAGTTGTTTTGTCTGAAGATGAGGAGCGTATTTTGAAATTTGGTCCCAATCATTCCATTAAGAAAAGAATTGATGAAACAAAGTTCTGTGCGAAGATTGAAAGTTTATACTTTCATATACTTAGATCGATGAAGGATATTAATACTAATTATGTGAAGAGTGTGTTGAGTTCGAGTACGATGGAGTTAATTGATAAAAATAAAAAGCAGAATATTAAAGATTTTACTGTATTAAAAAATTTAGCTAAAAAAGACATCAATATATGCAAGTTTGACAAAGGAAATGGATTGGTAATTCTCGACCATGATGTATATGTAAATAAGCTTAATGATGTTTTGAACGCTCACCAGTTTGTGAAAATAGAGATTTCTCGAAAAAATGGAATACATCCTCCTCTTAAGGATGAGAATTTGTTGAAAGAAATACTGAATAAATTAATTAAAAATAAGCAAATTGATGAAGAGTTGTTTAAGTCCATTCGCCCAATTGGATCACAACCAGCAAAAATGTATGGGCTTCCAAAAATCCATAAAGATGGCGTGCCTATGAGACCTGTTTTATCCATGATTGGCACTGCCCAGTATAAAATAGCCAAATTTTTGGATGGATTATTGAAACCATTGATACGATCAGAATTTGAATGTAAAGATAGTTTTGAATTTGTTTCCTGCATTGCACAATATGATAGACAAAGTATGGATGAAATTATGGTTTCGTTTGATGTTTGTAGTCTGTTTACTAATGTACCATTGGTTAAAACAATGGAATTATGTTGCTTGTTATGGAATGAAAATATTTCTGAACATCATATTTTGGATAGAACAGCATTTCGTGAACTTCTTGTATTTGCAACTTCAAAAATCAATTTTCTTTTCAATAATGAATGGTATCAACAAATAGATGGGGTTGCTATGGTTTCCCCTTTAGCACCAACGATGGCTTCAATTTTTTTAACAAGCTTAGAAAAGAAAATTGCATCTTTCCAAGGTATGAAACCCACTGTTTATAAACGGTATGTGGATGATATATTTCTTATATTTGAAAATCAGAGGCATGTTGACCCGTTTTTGCATTATATGAACAGTCTACATAAAAACATTGTATTCACATGTGAAACGGAGAAAAAATCATCGCTTGCTTTCTTGGATTTGTTAATTCAACGCAAAGAGAAACACTATGAGACAGAGATTTATAGAAAACCAACTGATACTGGTCTCTATACTTCTTCCGAAAGTTTTTGTGAATTCAAGTATAAAAGAAATATGGTGAAGGGGTTGATTTATCGTGCATGGTCTTTGTCTTCTACTTTTAAAAATTCGGTAAAGAGTGTTGACGTGTTGGTTGAACTGTTGATGAAGAATGGTTATTCAAAATCCATTTTAGTAATTATGGTGAAAGAGGCTGTTGACAAATTTATTAAAAATCCAAAGGATCCATGTTTGAGAAAATTTGGGTGTGATCTTGTTGAGATGTGTGAGTCTGATGAGTTAAAATCTGGGTGTGATTTTGTTGAGGTGTGTGAGTCTGATGAGTTAAATAAATTAAATAGTGTGAGCAAGGATGATGAGCCTAAATTTGTGTTAGTATTGCCGTACTCAGAAGGTTTTAGGGATTATAAAGTGAAGATAAGAAAGCAGTTAGGGTATTTAAACTATAGGATAGTGTCAACTTCATGGAAAGTACGCAATATGTGTATTAAAAGTCAAAAACTCCGGTTGAATTGTGTTCCGATCTCGTTTATCAGTTTACATGTAATGGGTGTAATGCCACATACATTGGAGAGACTTCCCGTCATCTCTGTATTCGAGCTCGAGAACATTGTAGACCGAAGTCTTTGACCCATATTGGTGAGCACAATAAGGGCTGTAAGATTAAAATAGGTATGTCTGATTTTAAAATTTTATTAAAAAACTTCGATAATTATTGGGAACGTGTGATTTGTGAGGCGTTGTTGATAAAATCATTGAATCCGAAAATTAATGTGCAGAATGCTGTAAATACTTGTGTGTTGAGTGTTTTTAAATAAGCTTTTGTGTATTGTATGTATTGATTGTTGTGTTAAATTAAATAATTGATAAAAAATTTTTAAATTTTTAAATTATTAAATTAAATTTTAAATGTTAAAGTTTTTAAAAAATAATATTTTTATAAAATAAAAAAAATTTTTATATATAATTAAATTTGTTTAAAATCCTTTATTTAATGAGTATTATATCCCACCTGATGATGACAGGAAAACTGTCGAAATTAATCGTGAAAAAAATGTTTGATTGGCGTTATCTTATAATTAAATCATTGCCATGTATGTTTAACTATTTATTTAACTTTAATTAAAATTTTGAACCATTGATTACTTAATTTTAAAATTTGGACCATAATTTACTTTAATTTAATTTTTTAGAACCATAATTAACTTAAATTGAAAAATTTGAACCATAATTTACTTTAATTCAAAAATTTGAGCCCATAATTTACTGTAATTCAAAATACTGAGCCTATAATTTTTAGAACCATAATTTACTTTAATTTAATTATTAGAACCATAATTTACTTTTAATTTAATTTTTAGAACCATAATTAACTGTAACTCAAAATTTTTGACCATAATTTACTGTAATTTAATTTTTTTGACCCATAATTTAGTGTAATTCGAAAATTTGGACCTTAATTAACTTTAATTTAATTTTTTAAACCCATAATTTACTTTAATTGAAAAATTTACCAAGTTTTTTATTGAAGATCACCTTTTTCTATTGAAGAATATTTTTTTGTATAGAAAATCCCAGGACCATCGAGACCCCCTCACTATAGTCTGAAAAATCCATGCTTTTTTAGTGGTAGTTGGATTTTTGTATTGAAAAGATTTTTTTGTATTGAAAATACCAGGACCAATGAGACCCCCTCACTATAGTCTGAAAAATTGCGTAATAAAAAGTTGCAACAGTGGGGGGGGGGGGGGGGGGGTAAGGGGGGTTGTTGCAGGGGGCTCCTAACTACCTACTTACATGTCAGAATTAAGAGAATTTGATGGATCATTTGATGATGATACTGGTAAACTAGAAACACATCCATTCTGCAACATGAAACAATCTAGCTGTCAGACAGGAGAATCAATCTTGGTGTACGATGTCGATACCAAAAAGTGCAATTTAGTGCAATTGAAGTCAATGAGTTTTAAAGAAATAACGAGATAACAGATCAGGGAAAAGCCTGAGAAAATAAGAATGGATCCAGCAATGAGTACAACAACAAGAATCACACCTCTACGGATGAAAGATACTCCGACAGTGTTAATGTCAACCTCGGAGGAAGATGGGATGCGATTCCTGAGAAAAGAAACTAAAACAAAGTGTGGACAAAGTGTCTATGAGACAAATTATAAAGGTATATATGTATCTCAGAAGATGATTACAGAGGCCCAAACAAACATACATGCCGGAGATATCAAGTTGACAAATTACTTTAATAACAAAATAGATTATTTATTTCACTTTGGTCAAAATACTGTTGAAAATGTGTACCGAGAAGTTATTATAAATGATTGCAATCTCAACAAAGAAATACTCCGAAATCGGATGGCAATGGCTATAACCAATCCTAATTTGGTAGCACCAATATTAATTACAGAAAATGGGGTGTTTGCCAGAATTTTCGGTGAAGCACTATATAGCTTTAAATGTAAAGCGGTACCAGTTAAACTGACAAAGTATGACCAATGCACCAACGAGTTACCAGTGAATTTAAATGGAAAGTTGCGATTTATGGAGCCTGTAACACGAATCTTACTGGAAGAGGACGTGAAACCGAAAGTATTACAGTGCAATAGATTGTTGGCACCACTATACAGACTAACACCAGAATCTTGGATTGCATTACCAGATCATCGAGAAGTAAAGACACCGGAAAATTTAGAATTGACAGAATTACAATATCTGGTAAATTTTACGTTGTTAGAAAAATTGTCGCAAAGTGGAATTTACTCGAGCGAAGACATTGGAGGAAGCTCGCAGAAACTTGTTATTTCCATCAAAGAAAGAAAGAGTAATAATGGAAATGGTAGATACAATTCTCCCAAGCGGAAGTGGGAAGGTAAATTACGAGTATTTGTTAACTCCAGATCATTACAAGAAAGCGACGTATAATACAATGAAAAAGATCTGGGGAAAGTTTATGTTCATTGGACAAGCGTGTGCCGGATTGATTGGAATTTATGTAATATGTGTTGTAATCAAAGTAATAATATCGCAGGTCCTGTCAACACACAGATTATACGCGATCACAGGTTGGTCGTGGAAACTAGTAATTGGTTGTATACCATTATTGGCTAGATTCTTCATTACTCATCATCAATATCAGGAGTTGGAAATACTCAAGGCGCGAATATTAAAGAAGAAAAAGGTGAGCTACGCTAGTACTACCCCTTCAAGGGATGAGAATAATGACAACGACAACGAGGGTGATAGTGCACCGTTATATGTTGACAATCAAGAACTAAGTGGAATGAATAAAGAAGCGTTAAGAACTTATCAAATCTTAAAAGAATCACTGTTAAATGCGAGTAGCGTAGACACATTTACAAAATTGTGTATACCAAAATCATTTATGCAACCAGCACCAGTGTATCCAGTTGATCGATTACGAGAGATGAAACCAGTGGAAAATATCGCATTACAATGTGAAGGAATGGTAGGAGAGAAAATAGAGCCTTCTAGCGCAGAGATCGAGAGAAAAAATATGTTAGGCTTACCATGCAACTACTCAATGATGACATTAACAAAAAGAGGAAAACAACCCCGAATATTTATACAAATGAACAAACATAAAGTGGAAGCTTTAGTCGATTCGGGATCTAGTCACACAATAATATCGGAAAATGTATTAAACGCGAAGGAGAAAATGCGAATAAAGCCTACCGACGAAATAGTGAGGTCATTATCAAAAAACGAATTAAACATAATTGGACAACTTAACGTCATATTCCATATTGGAGATCGAATAATAGCGCACGATGCGCTCATAATGAAGGGAAGTCCAGTACGATGTCTGATCGGTATGGATCTATTAGAGCAGCTGGACGGAGTCTCACTTGATTTAAAGACAGGTAATTTGATAGCTGGAAAAAACAGGAGAAATAATTCACAGGGCAGGTGAAGTGTTTGTGAATCAGACATTGACAATACCACCACAATCGGAGATGGTATATGATGCAAATACCATGAGTGTGGATAATGGTGATTTTATATTCGAACCAAATCAAACGCTAGTCGAAAAATATGATCTACCGATATGTGACGAAATTGTCAAAGTGGAAAATCAGATAGTACTAGTCCATATAACGAACAGCAGTAAGAAACCGGTTCAGTTACACCCAAAAACAAAATTGGGAATATTATCAAAAATGTCTATTGAAACAAATTGCAAAATACCAAGAAACGTCAAGGTGTATAAGGAGCCTGAAGTGGTAAGCAATGATTTAAATGAGATGCAGAAAAAGGAATTCACAAAACTGTTGAGAAAATACCGAGATATCTTTGCCAAACACGAATATGATTTAGGTTTAACCAATGTAATTGAGCATGAAATACCGTTATTAGATGAAACTCCAATAAAAATAAAGCCATACAGAATTCCCTACGTTCATCAAGAGGAAAGTGATAGACAGATTACAAGCAATGAAGGAATTTGGAATAATTCGAGATAGTGCGTCACCATTCTCCTCATCAATAGTGATAGTTAAGAAAAAAGATGGAGACATACGATTTTGCGTAGATTATAGAAAGCTAAATCAAGTTACGAGGAAAGACACTTATCCAATTCCAGTACCCCAAGAAATGTTTGATCAAATGGGAGAGGCACGATATTTCACTGTTATTGATTTAAACAAAGGGTACAATCAACTTAGAGTAAAAGAGGAAAGACGGCGTTCTCGGATGACAAAGGACTATATGAGTTCAATATGTTACCATTTGGATTAACAGGAGCCCCAGCTACATTCCAACGAGGAATGAATTATGTGTTACGAGGTATTCGACATGCATATAATAATATTTTCAAATGATTTCGAAGAACACCTGAAAGATGTAGAAACTGTATTTAAACGGCTCAAAAGTGCAAAATTAAAAATCAAACCATCGAAATGTGAATGGGGCAAAGCAGAAGTGATTTATGTAGGACATATAATATCACGGCGAGGGTTACAAACTAATCCAGATAACATCAAAAAAGTGGAAGAGTACCCAGTACCAAAAGATGCCGATGAGGTTTGACAATTTTTAGGTTTGGCTAGCTACTACAGAAAATTTATAAAAGATTTCTCTCATATCGCACAACCATTGAATACGTTGCTAAAGAAAAACAATAAATTTATTTGGGGACAAATGCAACAAAACGCTTTCAATACATTAAAAGAGAAATTAGTAACAATTCCTATATTAAGATGTCCAGATTTTACAAAACAATTTATCTTGATGACAGATGCAAGCAACGTTGCATTGGGTGCGGTGTTGGGACAAAAATTTGAAGGTGAAAAGGACCAAGTAATAGCATACGCAAGCCGATCACTGAGGCCTCACGAGAAAAACTATTCAACTATTGAAAAGGAAACGTTAGCGTTAGTGTATGGAATTACTACTTTTAGACAATATTTATTGGGCAGAAAATTTACTGTTTACACAGATCATAATCCATTACAGTGGTTAATGAAACACAGAGATTCAGCCAGTAAGTTAATACGATGGTCGATTGCCCTCCAAGAATACGACTTGGAGATTAAATATCGGACAGGTAAAGCTAACGCGAATGCATATTCAATGTCAAGAATCCCAGAAAATAATAGTGAAGGGACACCTGAAAAATTGGAAGGCACTATATTCGCTGCAATCAAAGCTGTTAATGATATGTCTGAACTTCAAAATGATCAGGAAAACGATAGTGAATTGAAACAATTTATGGAACAAGCGGTCAAAATAAGAAAAGAACAAGACTGGAAACGACTCACAGATGCAAACAGCAAATATGTAATTCATAATGGAATACTTAAATGTTGGAAAAATGGGGAAGCATTAATTATTATACCAGCCAAGCACAGAGACGCATTACTGATGCAGTATCATGATGGAGCGTTGGGAGGTCATTTGTCAGCGCGCAAGACGCTATCAAGATTAAAATTGAAATACTTTTGACCAACAATGGAACAAGACGTGAAAAATTGGTGTCACAGTGGCAAAGTATGCATCACCCTCAGAAATACTGTTAAAAAAATTAAAGTACCATTAAAACCGATGCCAGTACCTGCAGCACCAATGGAGATGACGGCAATGGATATTCTGGGACCATTACCAGAAACAACAAAAGGAAACAAATGCATTGTTGTTTTTTGTGACTATTTTACCAAATGGCCAGAAGCATACGCTATTCCAAACCAAAAAGCAGACACGGTTGCTAGAATATTTGTGGAAAACATAATATTTCGCTATGGCACTCCAAAGAAATTGTTAACTGATCAAGGAAAGAACTTTCAAAGCGAGATGTTCAAATCAATCACAGACCTATTTGGAATTTGGAAATTGAATACGTCACCATATCATCCACAAACTGATGGATTAGTGGAACGATTTAATGGGACACTGATAAATATGATCTCATCATATGTGAATCGAAAACAGAAAGATTGGGACGACTTCATAAAGCCGTGTCTATTTGCCTACAGAAATGCAGTAAATCAAAGTACAGGAGAGACCCCTTTTTATTTGATGTATTTAAGGAAAAATAATATGCCGATTGATCTCAAATTCCAACCACCAATTTCACAATATATGGAGATGCCCGATTATAAAGCATTGATGCAAGAAAGAATGCAGTCAGTATGGACTAAAGCCGGTTTGACAATAAAGCACAACCAAGAGAAATATAAAGAAACCTACGATAAAAAAGCACATGCGCATGGCATAAAGATTGGAGATTTAGTATATCTTAACAGACCGGAACCTCTCAAGGGTTTATCGCCTAAATTGCAAAGACCATTTAAAGGACCCTACAAAGTGTGCGACACCACCGAAACCAATTTGAAGTTATTACCATTCAGGAGTAAAAAGGCTAACCCGATGGTTGTGCATGCAAATCGATGTAAACTAGTGCCAGAGGAAGATGAATCTAGATACCCATTAAGATCCAAGCAGAATAAAGTAACAAGTCAAACAAAATTGAAACAGAAATTCATGAAAAATCCAACACCAGTCAGCTACATCAATAAGATATTATATGTAGCAATAATGCTGATGTTAGTAACAGTCGCGAGCGGCAAAAGGATTGACTTGCCATATGCAGTAAACAAAATCCAAGGAATGGAAAAAATACATATATATTCCACTCTAACAAATATTGTGTGGAGCTGTAAATGCGAAATCGCAGACCAAATAGAAATTATTAATTTGCTAGACAATACGGCACCAGTGGTAGAACTGAATTATGATAAAGATATATCTGCGGTACGAAAGTTAAAGCCAAATTTCAAATACCAATGGCTGTTGAGACAGAACATGTCAAAGTGGTACACGCAAATTCCGATAGAAGTGCACACAAAAGAGATGCGAAGCTTGATCGAAATAGAACCGGAGATTAATGGAATCAATATATATTGGAAGCCAGTGGACTTGGTGAAAGTGCGAATCACATTTCAAGGGTTAAATGTCGACACCCTTAACTCGCAAAAATCATTTATCCGCTATGAGAAATTGAAAATGAATCAAAATTATTCAGTTAATGCAAACTACTACGAGAACATATGCCTCGAAAATGGAACGGTAGTGAGAAACCAATGGTCACGATTTAAGAGTGAGACCCAGTCTATCTATCTCAGAGACGAGTCAAATCGTATAACCCTGAGTGTCGGAAATGGACCGGTAACGATATATAGAAAATCAGGAAATGATGAAAGAGTTGTTATTATCTACAAACAAAAAACCCTGACTATATTAGATGCCGGTAATCATTTTTTTACACTTTACACTTCTGATGTAGAGACGGCATGGGAATTAACAGTTAAATATCAGCGATGGATAACCGAACCAGGCAGATGGCAAACAGTTTTCGTGGAAGTCAAGACAATCAATGAATCAAAACGAAAATCATATACAACCACATCACCTTTCCAATTACCAACCCAAGAGACGACAAAACCTAACTCAAATAAACTAATGATGACAAATTCGGACTTGACAGTCAACTATTGTGAATATCTAATTTACATTTTAATAACAGGTTTTCTCATCTTATCAATAACATTCATAACCATCACCATCTTGATATGTGTAAAAGAGAGACAACTAACTATCCTTCAACCACCATCATATTCATATTATGAAACAAGACTATAAATTGTGATCTGCATGCTATAAATAGTGTATAAAAATATATTACATTTATATCAACAATGTGCATGTTTTATAAGTACCATAGGATGAGCTGTGTAATTTGTTTAATGGGATTCAAAGTGAGGTGTTGATGCTTTGCGAATAAAGAGTGATACAAAAAAATGACTATCATTTAATTTCAGAGAATGCAAGAAGCCTCGGAGATGTCATGCAAAGAGTGTAAAACAAATACGCAAGAACTAAAGCAAAAGTTTCGTAGCATGCAGGGCAGAATAACAGATTTGGAGGAAGAAAACTTCCGTCTGAAAAGGCGGTTGGATCGGATGGAAATCTTATTGTTTCAACACGAAGCCGATTTCGCGATGTTTCGGATGAGAGTAGAAGAAATAGAGGAATCGGAAAATGATGGTGAGATAAATCAATTAGACTAAAAAAATAAATTATTTAAACGGACCCTGTTTGTGTTTTTTTCGTCCTCGAAAAAAAATAGTTTAAATAAATATAAGTAAATTAACAAATAACGAATCAAAATAAATATAAGTAAATTAACAAATAACGACTCAAAATACATAATTAGCAAAGGGATGAAGTGAATAAATAAATAATAGATAAAAAATAAACAAAGTAAAACGAGCAAATAGAAAACGAATAACTTAAATAAACGTTGAAAATAAAGAAATGACTACCTCAAATAAATATTAGAAATAAATAACATTAAATGGCTGATTAGTAATTAATGAATTAGCATAACTATATAGCAATGGGAAACCTTCTGAGGCGAGAGAACAAAATTATAACCAAAAAATATTAATAAGTAAGGAATAATTTCACATTAGTAGGAACAAAGACTAATCACGAAGAGGGACACAATTAGCCCACCCTCTCTAGCATAAATTAAAAACAAAGGTATGCTGAAAATTTATTCACAAAGCTCTATTCATCATCAGAGTCCAGCAAAACGGGACTTTGGATGCCACAGTCTCATTGCAAGGCGGGCGTCTTTCGAACCTACTGCCTGTATCCACACAGGCAAAGGTACGTTTCAATCCCTTTCAACGCGGTGGTAAAGGGACCCTGAAAAAGAAATTAAAAAACCTGTTAGTATGTCAGTCAAATAACCATTGCATAACATCGAGATGTTCAAACTTAGGTTCTGTGACAGTCTAAAATAGTAAGGGTTGAAAAAAAAATGAATGAAATAAATACTATGTAAAATTCCGTACCATGGCACCCTCGACAAATAGTTAGTGCAGAGAAGTAATTGATTTTAAGAATTACGTAATAAATAAATAAGTATAAATACGGCTAAAATTGTCAGGAAAATGCAAGCGCAATCATTAACAAATACGAGTAGGTGTAATAAGAGGTTTGCTTTTAGTATAAATACAAAATGAAAAATCAAAAATATATGCCCCAAAACATGAGTGTGGTATAGGCAGTTGCATAAACAAATTAATGAACGTAAATAAGTTAATTGAATAAGCAACACGAGCACTTGCAATCACCGGGGTTTGGCTACCCTGGACAGCGATTGCAAATGTTCGGTTGCTGTGAGGGAACGCATTACTAATAGTTGAGGACAGCATGGTAAAAAGGATCACAATAAATAAAAGACAAGTAATCACTTACGTCCATATTAATTGAGGGATGGTCTTACTAAAATTCAAAAAAAAAGATGAATGAAAAAGAAATAAAATATAAAATGCTTACTTGAAGATTGGCAAGACAAAACTAATGAGTAGTGGTAAAGCAGAAACTTATATAGGACGCTTATCAGTACAGGCTACGTTAACAAACCACAGGGTAATTAATTATAAAGCTTATCAGAACCGGCTACGTTAAAAAACCGCAGGATAATTAAATATTCATCTAAATATTCCGGAATATTAATGATCATCGCAGATAGGCCAGTTGGAACACTTGTCAACTTTATCAGACGGAAAGATAAAAGTGGTATAAGGACTTCTGAAATACCGACAAAAAAGATTGGTAATACCGCTAGTGCTTATCAAGTTGAGAAAACAAGGGGATATAGGAACCCTGGGAATCGGTCGGTAGGGTAAGGGACGTAATGAATAAATTAGAAGTAGAAAAGTATGAATATTTTTACCATGCTGGTAACAATTAAAAGGTATCGGTTAAGTAATTGTAAAATGGCATGCCTCAATAAACAATCAAACAAATTTCAATAGTTAAGAGAATTGCAATTTCAGTATATGAGAACCACAATGACTAAATAAATATATTATTTAATACGTTGGGACCAGGGTGAAGGAATAACATATGATGGCATAATAATAAAATATTTTAATAATAAAATAGTATAATAATAAAATAGTATAATAAAATAGTTATACTGTCGATCAGTAATAATAAAATAGTATAATAAAATAGTTATACTGTCGATCAGTAAATAAAATCACTACTGATTTATCAATAATCAAATTGAAATGGTGACCAAAAGAGAATACAAATTATAACAATCAAAAATAAAAATTTTAATTGAATTATTATTACGATAAAACAAATTATAACAACCAATAAGTCATTCAGCAAATAAAACCGCTACTAATTTAGCAATGATCGAATCGAAATGGTAACTGGAAAAAATTATTAGTATGATAATATAAATTATGACAATAATAAACTTCACGGTATACACTGTGTCAATTAACAAAATTCGATTTAATACACATGTACTTTTAAAATTTGTATATATACTGCAAATGCGACTGTTTAAATTATGCAGCAATTAATTTAAATCCAAAAATGGGAAAAGTAGCATAAATTTGAATATTGGAAATAATTCAGACAAAAACTAAAGAATATTATTGCTTAAAATTTGTTACTATTTATAGATTTATAGTTTAAGAAAATGTCATTGATTTTTATAAATAAATAATTGACTCATCAGCTTTCACAAAATTGGCACATGAATCGCTCACTTTACGATAAATTCGTCGGCTACCGTGTTAATTGGAGTCTCCCTAGAAAATCTCAAAAAAAAACATATTTAGGTTTACAACATTTTCACTTTTTCATTGCATATTTATAATAAATTTCGCACTCTAAATAATTAGAAAAACTTTAAATAAACACAGTGAGCAATTTATTTCGATTGGTACAAAATGTAACTGAAAACAGAAATGTATCCAAAATTGAAACAATTTCTAAATTCACTAAATTAAATTTTTAGACCACACATTTTCTAGTTTCAATATATTTCTCCTATTGTTCAAATAGAAAATTATTTTAGATACAACTAATTAAATTAATAATAAATAAAATAATAATTATTATTAGGAAAACTAAATCCCTAACAAATTATTTGTTAAATGCTTTATCAAATTTAATATTTGATATGTATTTAATGATTTACACCATATGCACAATAAATATTTTTAACTCACGATTTAATAAAAATATTAATATTTTACAATAAATGTTTTTAAAACATAGACCGGGTTTTGTTGTTGGTAGTTTCGACATTATCCGTTGTTTGCTGTTACAGGCTGTGATGTAAAGTTTTCTGCATTTTGTGGCGTATTTTTCGTCATATTACTAACACTGTTTAATCTAGAAACCGTAGAAGTAAATATAGAATCTAGTTAAAAGGTACTTACCGAAAATAAACGAAACACAGAAAAATAATATTCATGTTTTTATCAGTGATTGTAAAATATGATTTGAATATTTATTGGGTTTTCAATGATTGGAGTTCAAAATGAAATTGCATCGAGAACTTGATAGACTTTTATGTCATACAAAACAGTTTTCTTCAACTAATTCTTTTGAGATTAATGAGAAAGAAATAAATTTTATGAAATCAAAAATGAACGAAACACGTAGGTTTCGTGCAAATATTAGAAACCAATGTTGCCCAATCATTGGCTGATACGAATCCAGCTACTCTCGGGTAAGCAGAGAAATTGTGTTGGCAAAATAAAATTGTCCGAACAATTCCATAAAGAAAAATATGGATTTTAATTCCCTTGTTTAGTCAGATATCATCCGAAGATAAAAGATAAATGTCGGCTTTTTGTCGGGTGTTTTCTGATTCGGTTAGAAAATCACTAACGAATATAGGACAGGAATCATTAATATTTGCCATTAAACTATAAATCACAAACCTAAAATCAACATCAGTGCTCCCAGCTTGGATAGTTTTATCACTGGCCCGCTTGTTGGATTGTCAGTGAGATAAATTCTGAATCCAATAAATCAAACCAATTGCTTATTTCTACAATAAAATAGAAACATCATATTTTGAGAGATCGATTAGCAATTTTCGAATTATTTTTCTCCAGAAAATCGATTTTATTTTGAATACACTCATGTGTTTAAACATTTTTCTTTTTCTCTTCAATTTAAACAAAAATTTTTTAATTTCACGATAACAATTCTATAGATCTAAGAACATTGGAATAATAATAATAATAATAATAATAATAATAATAATAATAATAATAATAATAATAATAATAATAATAATAATAATAATAATAATAATAATAATGATAATGATGATAATAATGATAATAATAATAATAATAATAATAATAATAATAATAATAATAATAATAATAATAATAATAATAATAATAATAATAATAATAATAATAATAATAATAACAATAAAACAAAAAACGCCACCTGTGACATCATAGCTATTATTAGTGTGATAAATAAAATGTATATAAATTAAAATGATAAATAAAATAAATATAAATTAAAACACAATACAAATTTCCTGTTCATTTTTATAAAACTGATTTGATAATTTTATTACAAACTGCTTACATAGGTAATATATGCAATTTTGGCGAATGGTATTAAAAATGGCCGATTTTCCTAATTAAATTAAATTAATTAAATTGCGAGAGCAATTAATTTTATTGTTGGGCGTAAAATTTGGGATGATCCAACTAAATTAGTCACACAAATAAAATTATGACTAGACACAAATTAATATTCAACAAAACTTTCCAAAGTGATAACCACATTAAAACACATATTTCGAGGACGAAAAAAATTTTTTTAAGGGGGGAGATATGTTGAGGTCTGTAAATTAAAATTAAAAATTTAATTCAAATAAAAAGTAAGCGAAGAAAAAAGACAAATAAAAGCGGGATCGCGCACAGAATCAATAGTAAAGTGTGATGGAAACAGTATTAGAAAATGCCAAAAGCAATTACGAAAGGCAAGAATCCGGAAATTCGAGAAAAATCAATAAATGGAAAAATCATCGAAATCGAATGAGAAAAACGGGACAGGTATAGATTAGCTAATGGTCAACAAGATGATGGTTAGGGATTTAACAGAAAAAAGTTAGGAAGGGTCGAAAAACATTCAAATGTATGAAAACAGAAAACGTTAATTAATTAATTAATTGGCTAATGGAAAATCCGAGCTAATGGGAAACCCGAGCCAATGGAGAACCCGAGAGATAAAGGAAACCCGAGAAAAGCAAACAGAAGGAAGATTTGGGCCCATTAGCTTGACACAATGAGTAATGGGAAAAGAGTAAGGAGAAGATAGCGCACGTAGGAAGACCGGTAGGGCTATTAATTATCTGGATTCGTTGGACCATTATGGATGACAGCCGAAGCAAATACGTAGGAGCAAATGTCAAACGAAAGATTGGCTCGGCAATAACCATTGTCATCCTGATTTCGAGGAGTATATAAGCAAAGGGAAAATCAGAGAAAATCGGCATTTTGCCTCAGGTAGGGTAAGAAGAATCGAGAATAGTCGAGAGGTAAAAACGAATTTAGGGAAGTAGGGAAAAAAAGAAATAGAATTAAGAATACGGAAAGGTGAAAAGGAATCAAACCAAACAGAAACCGAGAAAAACGAGAGTCAAGAGAATCGAAAGGACAAAAAGGTGAATATTATTTGTTTGCAAAGCATCAACGCCGAGCGGAGAATCGTATAAAACTTTGATCAGTAATTGTAGCGTGATAATAAATTGTGAACCTGTTGTTTCAATATACGTTGGGTCGTTTATTGTTTTGATTTAAAGAACACCAGGAGTCAGAGAGAACCGACTTGAAATAATCCAAAACCCAACATATATATATATATATATATATATATATATATATATATATATATATATATATATATATATATATATATATATATATATGTGTGTGTGTCTATATATATGTATATGTGTGTATATATATATAGTAATAAATTAACTTATATATGTACAGACATCAAATTTTAAAAATATAATTCATAGATTTTCATAAAGAATCCCTCAGAGTACATAACCATTAATTATTATCTTAATGCATTAATTTAGACTATTTTATATATATACTTAACTTAGATTGCCTTTAACATCATAGTTGAAAATTTTTCATCAAAGACCCCCCATAAACCAACTATAACCTAAATATACTAAATTAGATTATCTTAATATACATTTAACTTATATTATATTTAAAAATATAAATTGTAAATTTTTATGAATGACCCCCTCAAAATCATACAGTCATTACCCATTACCTAAGCATACTAAATTAACTTATCTTAATATATATTTAACTTATATTATATTTTAAAATATAAATTGAAAATTTTCATAAATGACCCCCTTTCAAATCATGTAGCCATTAACTATTCCTTAGGTATACTGAATTGTATCATCTTCGTATAGAGTTAAATTATATTTCAAACCAAAAAAAAAATAATTCCATAATTTTTCGTAAATGATCACCCCATATGTAGTAATCTTATAAAAATATAAATTTACATTTATTATTATTATTATTATCGTTATTAATATTATTATTATTATTATTATTATTATTATTATTATTATTATTATTATTATTATTATTAATATTATTATTGTTATTATTATTATTATTATTATTATTATTATTATTATTATTATATGGAAAGTTTATTAAATTATAAAAGAAGAGGCGAAGAGATTGAAACATATTTTTAAGAAGTGGAGAACCTTGTCGACAGGTTGTTTGAGAATAAAGAATTCACCAAAGAGAAAATAACTGCAAAGATGTTGATAGTACGTGCTGAGAATAAAGAAGTTGAGAAAGAAGTAATATTGTGGAAGATAAAAAGCACAGACGAGATAAAGGAAACAATTCTGATAAATAAATTGGACAGACAGAGAGATCTGTTGGGCTAAAAACAAACAATAATCTAATTAACAATATAAAATAAAAAAGGAAAGGAATAACCAAAAAATACAACAAATATCTAAAATATGGTAAAAATAATAAAATAATAAAATTAAGAACAGAAAACAAATATAAATGCAAATATAAAGAAATAAATTAATTAAAACATCAACAATCTCAAGAAAACGTTAGAGAAATAAGAGAAAGAACACCAAAAAATTAATTGTCAAAAAACCAAGGCCATAACAATTACAACGAAGGAACCAGTAAAAACTAAAATCAACTGATCCTCGTCGATCATG